>JANLJB010029375.1:0-14800 GCA_026212285.1 Bursera cuneata
TTTTAAGTTACAATTGTCTGAACCATAATTAATAAGATATGTATGTTAAATGACTATTTTAATTTTGTTTTTTAAATATCCAAGACTAATTATCAGATATTAAAAAAATAAGAATAATGTTATAAATATTCATTTATTTATCTTATTATTCACCTGATTTACGTCAATTTGGGATATCAACTTTATACTTATCGTATTACTCAAAAACTAAACAATTCTATTTGTATTTAAACTCATTTATATTTTAATCAAAGTAATACTTATTTAAATTTCAGACAAAAACAGAAGCATCCTTGACATAATTAGTTACTTTGGATCTGACATAAAAGATTCAATTTTAACCACCAAAACTTGGTCTAAAAACCTCTTAACCTACCCTGACATAATGTTCTAAAAACATAGTTCGTTCTTTTCGTTCAAAATGTAAGAACATTAAAAATAATGAGTTGATTACGTCAAGAATCACTGCCCAGGTTGCTATAATATGTCTACTGAGACGAACTGCTTTTATTTATTGATTCTTTTTACCAAAAAAAAAATCTCTATTATCTTAATATTTTGAATAGTGTTTTTAAGGACTATATATAATACCATAACAATATGTTGTTATACTATTTATATCATATTTTAATAATATTTAACAAAGTTTTAATATTCTTAAATTTAATTATCCTGAGACAAATATTTGTAACTTCATAATTATTATTACAATTTTTCTAGTTGAAAATGTAGTTATACAAAGATGATAATAGCACATTGATTGCAACTTGACATCCAATCTAATGTCCAATGTATGAGTTGGTTACGAATTTATGGTGCCCAATAAACGTTCTAAACCTAAGTCTTCAAAAATTAGATTTAACTACAAGGTTGGGTGACATAAATGTATGATGCATACTTATTAACGTATTATTTATTTATAATAAATGGCATTTGTAATGTGAAATGTTGTATTTATGACAGCTCTCTTATATTTACTTAAAGTTGATATTTTAAAAGTGTTAAGTTTTGAATTGTTGGCAAATTATGTGTCAAAATTGGGTTATTGAATGTAATTTTGTCTTGAGTTGTTTGAGTCATAAAATAGGTGAAAACAATCAGTAGCATGCTGCATACTTCTCGCCTAACCCGAGTTAGAGCGAGATTGAAACAATTTTTCATTTTTTGATGATTTGAACGTTTCAACATGGTTTGAACGTGTCAATATGGTTCTAACCTCCAGAAAACCATGATTAAACGTGTCAACATGGTTCTAAGTTCCAAAAACCTCTAATAAACCATGATTGAGTTTTTATAACTATAAGAAGACAAAGGGGGATAGTTTTTGGGTGTGGGGAATTTATGGGAGAAACATCCATGAGAATTTGAGATTTAAAATTGATAGTTTTCTTGATAACCACAAAACCCCGAATCAATTTGTTACCCATCCTTCAAAGTTTTGTGGATGAGTGTGAGAGTTGGAGTTCCAACTCAAGAGGACGAGTTCATCTAAAGATTATGTGTAAATAAGACATTCGGAAGTTATGAATTAGTTAAACATCCTTCAGAGTTCTGGATTAGTGTGAGAATTGGACTTCCAACTTAGGAGGACGGGTTTGTCTAGAGATTCTGTGGATAAATGTGAGAGTTGGAGTTCCAACTTATGAGGATGAGTTTGTCTCGAGATTCTATGTGAAGTAAAGATTCAGAGGTTCTAGATTAGTTATTGTGCAGAAGAACTCTTCAAGGTTAGGGTAATCATCAAAGATTTTGAGCGTGTCTGAACCATAATTTGTAAATATTTTTCTTATACAGTGGATTTGTTAGATGGCGACTGATAACTTGGAGGATTTTTCTTATGAAGAGCTTTTTAGAGGTTTCCCTTCTTAAAGATGATTTTTGTATTCTTTATTTTTTCAGTATTTAATTCTTAAATATATTGTTTAAAGCTTGTTAGATTGCTTTTGATTTTATCTATTTGTATTCAATATTCGTTAACTGTTATAGTTTATCAAAAATTTTGAATTCTGCATTTTAGACACCTATTCACTCCCTCCATATGTTTTCGCGTCTAAACATAGTTTTATCAAAAAGTTATTAGTGTGATCAAGGTAGAGACAAATTTTTGTAATTAGGCATTTATTGAAAACCAAAGTATATGGATTTCACTTTAGAATATAAAAAATGAGTATATTTCATATATTTATAAAATTCTATTGAAGATAGAAAGTGTTTCATGCTTTTGGTTCTTTTATAATGATTATATATATAAGTTAAGGATCTATAATATTAATTTTATATATATACATAATTTTTAAATCTTTGGATCCAAACATTTGAACAGTTAAGTTTGTGAGGTGTTTGTTTTTTTCTTATGAAAATTGAATTTAACTTAACATCCTAAGTTCTAAAATGGTTTATTATTTTAATTATTTCATATTTTGTAAAACTTTTTTGCCTTTTTGTCTATGTTTCTCTAAACTCAATGAACTCCAACTTATCTTTTTCATTAAAATAATTATTTTTAATTATTTTATTACCAGAACAATATTATGAATATTCATTTAAAATTATGTAATTGCATAACTATTTTTKTTCATATATGTATTCTTTTATTTTCACATTATTTGTAATGTAAATTAAATAAGAATTTCAATTTTTTATGAAACTATAATAAGGTGATTTTAATTTTGTTCAACTGATAATTTGCAAATGTTTCTACAATATATAAACTATATAACCTATATACAAATGTAAAAGAAATATGTATATATACTTAAATACATACTTAAATACATACTTAATGGGTCAGATTATTGTAACTTAATTTTTTGACTTAATTTTGAACACTTCCTTATAACATTTGATTTACTATAATCCATGGATGAAAAAGAAAAATTAAAAGATAGTTTTTCTTTATGCCGACTAAACAACTATGTCCAGTATTAGATAAAAAAAAAAAAGAATAGTTATAAAATAGTGTCAAAATTTTAAGTTAAATTTTTAAGTTAGAATTGTCTGAACCATAATTAATAAGATATGTATGTTAAATGACTATTTTAAGTATTTAAAAAAAAAAAAATCTAAGACTAATTATCAGATATAAAAAATAAAAGAGTAACGTTATAAGTATTAATTTATTTATCTTACCATTTACTTGATTTACGTCAATTTGGGATATCAACTCTATACTTATCGTATTACCCCAAAACTAAACATTCTAATTGTATCTAAACTCGTTTATATTTTAATCAAAGTAATACTTATTTAAATTTCAGACAAAAACAGAAGCATCCTTTACATAATTAGTTACGTTGGAACTGACATAAAAGATTCAATTTTAACCACCAAAACTTGGTCTAAGAACCTCTTAACCTAACCCGACACACAAATACAATAATGTTCTAAAGCATAGTTCGTTCTTTTCCTTCAAAATGTAAGAACATTAAAAATTATGAGTTGATTACGTCTAGAATCACTGCCCAGGTTGCTATAATATGTCAACTGAGACTAACTGCTTACCAAATCCTAAACTTGGTCCAAAATCTAGAGTAATTAATTAATAAAAATTTCAATCTCGGGTGAAATTCTCGAGAATTAAGCATTGGAAGCTGCTTTTGTTAATTTATTAATGCCCACCAACTACGATTAATAATAAAAAACTATAAACAAATACAAAACAATGAAATCACAAAAAAAAAACAAAAAAACAAAAAAGGTTAGTAAGAAATGGAGACAAGAAGAACGCGACAGTGTTCCTTTTTTTCAACATGAGTTGACGATCTACAACTTAACGACTCGTTTAACTTTATAGGTAATTAAAAATTTTAATTTGGTATAAGTTTTATTATTAATTTTTTGGTTCACACATTCATGAACGTGCTTTGAATACGTATTCATGTTAATACTACACATGGTATTTTGTATTGATTATTGATGGTTTTTTTAATTATCTTTTAATTTATTTTTTACCATTTTAAAAGGTGTAATTTGATGAGTTGTTGCGTGCACTTAAATTGGATTAGGACGTCTTTCGCATTATAATTAATATAATCATGTAATCTTCTTCTCTTTTATTATTCTGTTATTTTATTTTAATGAGTAACACAAAACTCATGTCAATTTCGGAGGCATATTAGTAAATTAAAAATAAAAATTACCATGTTATGCACCTGTTTTTGACTTTCTAATATTTTAAAAATTATGGGACTACAAGGTAATTACTAAATAGCCAACCAAAAAAAAAAAAAGTGTGGTTTTTTATGTAATCTCACAAAGTTAAAGGGAGTTTAAATAATTTGCCATTTTAAAAGACAAGTTACCACTAAACGAAAGCCAAGAGCCGACGATTCCGAGCTGATTTATAGAGTCCTCATCTAATCTTTTAAGCTTTGTGAAGAAGACATTCTTTTGCATGACGAGCAATTTCGTCCCTTTTCTCTCTCTCTCTCTTTCTACTATCCACAAAAAGAGCGAAGAGAAACGATCAGCGGAGAAACCGCATCGAACAAGTGACGATTTTTAACCGTTGAGGCTTCCGAAGAAGCTCAAACCGGTCTCAGAAATGGGGTTTTTGCCGACTGAAGAGAGCAGGAAGATGGAGATAGAGGAGTTCAGACGCATGCTGATTGCCTGCGCCGGAGTGCAAAGGAGGAAGGACGACGAAGAGTTCAAAAGCTTGCGTGTCAACATGGATGATGATGATGTTGATGGTGAAGACAAGGTCGTTTGTGTCACTAGTGGCGTTTCCTACTTGGGGCTGGCCATCGTTAACAAGCTCATGCTTCGTGGGTACTCTGTTCGGGTCATCGTTGACAATCAAGGTAACATCTTCACTTGTTCTTACTTCCGAGATTTTTTGTTTTTTGGTATGAAATAATCTGTACCAAGTTGGATAAAAGACTTTAATTCTTGTTTTTTGTTTTTGTTTCGTTTCCAGGGAGATTTGATTTAATTAGTGTGATACAGGGACTTCTTATATATGTTGCCTGCTAGTTGTAACTAAATAAATAGTTTAATGGAATTACTTGGGTTCTTTTTTATATTTTGATTTTGTCCTACTGGCAAAATTACAATACAAAAATCTGATGTAAAAATTCGATTTTCCAATTGGTTCATGTGTCACTTTTTCATCAACTATAAAAATTTTCATTTTTTCTGTTGCTTCAGTTGTAGACCCTGATTTTAAAATTTTCATACACCTTAATTTTGCCTATTAAAAAATTATGCAATAAACCTTCCTGGTTCCTACTCTTAGAAATGTTAGTATACAAACAAGAGAAAGGTTGTTAATGCTGTTTTTAGTGAATGCTCACTCTTTTCTAAAGAAACAAGTAGCATATGCTTTTTGTGTAAAAGCAAATTAAAGTAATTTTTTTTTTAATTGATTATGCATTTAATGAGTTAAACTTAGTTTGGTAACGATAGGGGACTGGGAAGATAGAGAAGCCAAAGCTTTACGTATGTTATTGATATAGTTTGGTGTGGGCTTGAATTGAACTTGAAAATGCAGAAGATATAGAGAAGTTGAGGGAGATGGAGAGTTCTGGGCAGATGGGGACGTGTAACAAAAACATCTCTGTGGTTACGGCTAAGCTAACTCAAGTTGACGACGTGGTCGAAGCATTTGAGGGCTGTCGTGGCGTATTCCACACCTCAGCGTTTACCGACCCTGCTGGCCTCTCTGGCTACTCTGTAAGTCTCTTTCTCTCCAATTGTTTTTAAAGACTATTCACGTATGGCTCAGTATCATATTTATAATAGAGTCCGTACACAGGCGATGGTATAGAGTCTCTGAAGCTTGGTGTACACTCATACCAAACCAACCAAGGTTGTTAGGTTTCTTACACAAAACTTTTCTACTTTCTGTCATCTACATTAAGACGCATCCCATCCCAATTAGGAGTAGTTGCAGTGTTCCATAATTACAATAAATGAGGTTGGCATCTAATGGAACATGGGTCGCCACACTTACCTAGTCAGAATGTCAGATTCTGAAATTAATTCTCAACGGTGTGTGGGTCAATAAAATTAATTTCATGCTCAAGTCGTATCTACCTTTTGGTCCATGCCTTGTTGCCTCCTGAAATTTGTTACAACTTTTGGGTGAAAAAGACTAGCGGACAGTGATTGCCAAGAGCGTAACTTAGCAAAATCATGAAAAGAATATTATTAATTGGGTTACAGAATTACAATTCCTACGTAGCTGTTAATAGGAATGTAACCAGTGCTTTGATTTTAACCTTTTTGTCAGAAATCTATGGCTGAGATAGAAGTTCAAGCTACTCAGACTGTAATGAAGGCTTGTGCAAGAGCATCCTCAGTAAGAAATTGTGTGCTTACGTCCTCACTTTTGGCCTGCATATGGCGAGATGGCACCCAACAAGAGCTTTCTCCTGTAGTTAACCATGACTGCTGGAGTGATGAATCACTTTGCAAAAACAAGAAGGTAATTACCTTCCATCTAATTTCTCTTGCTTTTTACTTTCCCAATATTTGGGAGAAGATTGACGTGTACTTTTTTTCTCCACAAATTTTGAGTAATACCATATGCAAGTGAGATGGTAATTGATTTGTCAATAGCATATCACTTTCGGAACTAGATGTCCCATTTGGGATGGAAAATTTAGTCTTTTGTGAGTGTAGACACATCTTGAAAGATTTCTGAAAATTGGCAGCTCTGGTATGCTTTGGGCAAGCTGAAGTCAGAGAAGACTGCATGGAAAATAGCAGAGGAAGAGGGCTTAAAGTTAGCCACTATATGTCCAGGTCTTATTACAGGTCCTGACCTTATTCACAGAAACCCTACAGCAACAATTGCATATCTCAAAGGTAGTTGCAATTCTTAATTTTCACTAATTTCACCGCCATTTCTCTTCCTAGGAAAAGCAAAGCTCAAAGTAATTTGTGAATGTCCATATAATGCAGGAGCCCAGGAGATGTATGCAAATGGTTTGCTAGCAACTGTTGATGCATTGAGATTGGCTGATGCACATGTAGGTGTATATGAAGCGATGAACAAGACAGCATTTGGAAGGTACATTTGCTTTGATAATGTGATGGGGAGAGAAGATGAGGCAGAAAAGCTTGCAAAGGAAATGGGAATGCCAACAGACAAGTTAACCGGTGGAAACGGTTGCGGCCATGTTCAAAGGCCTTTTGAATTGTCCAACAAGAAGCTTACAGCTCTCATGTCAAGAACACTTAGAACTTGTTATAATCAAAGTTAAAATTTCTTTTTGAGTGTCGGGTCATTTATGTTGTTTTGTGGTATAATATGTTTGAAGGTAGTAGCAGATGGGCGTGCTTTGAAGTTGGTCGATTGATCGACCACTTATATTTTCACCTTGCAATGAAAATGTCTAGTCTTATTAAATTCTAATGTTAATCTTAAAGATTACAAGGAATGTGCCTGCCTTTTTGCTACTTCATTCTATAAAACATGAAATACACTATTAAAATGATGAACTCAAAAATCTAGATTGTCAAGATTCAAATCCTAAAATTAATATACAGGTTAAATTCATAAATAATAGCCAAAGATTTTAATTTATTACTCCCAAAATTAATGTTAAAAAAAATAATTTTCAAATAGGCAAACCCAAGTAGAGCCCAAGATCTCTTGTAGAGCCTTAACCCCCATCTATAAACATGAGAGAAGGATATGAAAATTAATTTCAAATTAAGTATTAAATGGAAACCCATAAAAAAGCAAAAACAAATCTTCTTATACTATTGAAACGACATTCTAATATTGCGTTTCGTTCTGTCTCAAAAAGCTGAGCATCATATACGTGTACGACGCCGTAAAACTAAAATCAAAATGTTATACTATGAAATCGTTTGCAAGAGATGAAATTGGCAGAATAAAAAGGGCTCAGAGAGTTGCTATCTGTGCTCAAAGAAGAACAATGAAGCTCTTCTCATACAAGAGGTGTCAGAATATAAAGCACTCTTCATCTTCGCCCGCTATCCGCAGTGAATTAACGGATTCATATACACAACTTGAAAAGAATGAAGAAGAAGAAGAAGAGAGAGTTTCAGTATTCAGAGGGCGGCCGAGCCTGCGCCCTCCTCTGGTAGGTTTAGGGTTTGGCATGGCAAGAGATGAAACTGTGACTCGCGAGGAATCCTTTTATAAAGCCTGTTTGGACCTTTCAGGCAATCATAGGCCTAAACAATTAGGATAAAGACCCGGCCTTTTTACATTATGGGCTTAGAGGTTAGCTAGCAAATATTTAATCTTTTTTATAGTCAGTTCAGTTTTGATGAACATTTGATCAGGGACAGATCCAGACTATAAGGTCTGGATGGGCTAAGCCGAGAAAATCAGAAATTGGGGGGCCATTGGGGAACGAAAAAAAGTACTTTTTTAGATTAAAATTTAGATAAATCTACATTGAATTTAATTTCAAGAAAAAAAAAATTGGGGGCCCGGAACCACCCTTTGCTACAACTAGGATTCGTCCCTATTTTTGATTATTTGATATCTTGTTGGAGTTTACAAGATATAGACCAAAGCTTTATTTGAAACATAAAACACTATATATAAATAAACTTATATAGCTACACAATCACCACAAGATTTATAGGCCCAAACAAATTAGATGCTGTTATGCATCATTCACCCTTACAAATATTTTCTGGTTTTTATATAAACACCGTTTACATAAATTTTTCTATTTAATTAAGAAACTAAGCAAGGTGTATTCAATTAAGGTTTTTAAATATTCTTATAAAATTAAAAAGTTTGGATATATTCAATTAAGACCTTTATAGATTTTTAAATATTCTATAAAAGTCATGAGGTATTCAATATAGACTTTAAAAAAGCCTGTAAAAGTCTTGGGATATTCAATTAATATTTTTTAAAAGTCTATAAAAGTTATGAGGTATTAAAAAAGTTAATGATTTTTATACACTTTTTTATATGAAAAATTTTTGTAGACCTTTTAGTGGGAGGTATAAATAATAGATTTCATAATTTATCTCGTATTATTTGTTATGATTTTGAAAGGTTTTCAAGTTTTATAGAGCAAAACAAAAAAGAAAATAAAAGTTATTGTGTCAAAGTTATTTTTGCAAATAGGACGCTCCAAAGCTTCGGCCTTCAATCCACTATCGTCAATAAGTTAACCGGTGAGAAAGACATTGACAACTACAAAATAACAAAGCCAGGATTTTAATTTATGATTTTATGGACCTCAAAGTAAGAGGTCCTCAAAAAACCATGTCTGAAACAACGAATACATTATCTTGTGATAGCTCAAACAACCCAGAAAATTCAAATTTGTCATCTGGAGACAAAATTTGTCCATCAATTTTTTGTTCCTATTTTTTGTTTTGAGGCATGTTACACCATGTAATTGTATAACAATATATATATATGGCTCAGGTTATTAAGACTAAATTTTTTTGACTTAATTTTATACACTGTTTGATAGACATTCATTTTTCTAATTTAATTGTGGAAAGAGTTGCTGCGTTAGCATTAAAAAAGTTACTTTTTAACTTTTTTTTTCCCACCCATAGATTGTAGTAAATCAATAATTATTAAAGAGTACGTGAAATGAAGTTAAAAAAATTAAGTACTAATAACCCTATATATATATATTAATATTTTTTTCACAGCACATACTTCTTGTGGGGCATAACATGTAGCGTGATGTATTTTCTTGTAAATAGAAAAGGCTTGATAAATTAGATAAAAAAGTTTTTCTGGTGTGATTTCTCTCTAAGACAACAAGTCAAATGCATTTTCTACTGAATCAAATTTCTAAAAGTAAAACCCTCAATAGGGAGAATATATATATATTGAAACAAAAAAAAAAACACTCTAAATTGATTCTAAAGAATGTTGAGAATTTGATGTTTAAATGTCAATGATTCACATAACTATAGAAAAATAACAAAACAACTTAGGGAGATAAGTTAAAAGATTTATAATAAAGCATCACTCTAATGGCCGTAAAAATAATTTATTTATATGAAATATTAGGATAAACTAGAGAAATAAGATAGATATAATTCTAAAACACAATAAAAATATAATAATTATAAATTCTATTAAATCAAACCATAAGTAAGAAAATTTTGAATCATTTGATTATAAAGATTGTTTTGTTTCCTTTCCATGACACGTTCGAATATTAAAGAGAAGTCATATGATATTATTACTGGCCGTTATCTAGAGTGTCAACTACAATTATAGATGTTGTTACCAAAGATGTTAATGAATATTGACATGTTTTAAAAAAAATTGATATTTCAGTTATCTATTTATCTAATTGGGATGATTTATAAATTTATTTATGAAATGTATATTATATTATTTGAAGTCTATGAAAGTTTATCAATCTCTTATTAAAAAAGTCTATCAATGTCTATGAAAGTCTATAAATGTTTATCAATCTTTTAATAATAATCTACAAATGTCGATAAAAGTCATTAAAATGAAAGTCTATGAAAGTCTTTTATAATTATGAAAAGTCTATAAAAATTATTAAAAATCTACGAGTCTATAAAAGTCATTCATTTATAAAAAATCTTTAAAAGTTTTAATTGAATACGCCCCTTTAAGTCCTTATAAACTAGTGTAGAACTTTATTTACTTACTAAATGATGTCCGATATGACAAATTTTCTTTTTTTAGACCTCACATCCTCACAAGAGTATGTCGTCAATCCATCTCAAGTGACAAGTCTACTTAATATCAATAGGTATTATCATATAACATATTGCTACCTATCATATCAATTATTAGATATTATTTGAGAGATATTAATTTATAACTTAATAAAAGTCAATCTAATATTTGATAGTAGTGCAATGTTATTATAAGAACCGTAATCTAACAGTTCCCTAACACTAATGGTGAGTTACTATATCTATTTTTCTTTGATTCCAATGATGTGGAATATTAATGAAGAAAACTGCTAAATTGTTGAAAAAATTGAAGGTAAGTTGGTGTTAGCCATAGTCGGGTGGGCATTAAAAGTAGAAAAGAAAACCCAAATTCCAAAGTGGATCCGAATCTGAACCAAAATGAGATCCACTGATGGGGCCGGTGGAGACCCATCATGAATAGCATGACCAGAGGCCACATTATCCCATTTCTTTAACAAAAGCTTGACTGTGTAGTGCACGTGTATTGCCCTAGTCTCTCACGTGCATGACTCATGCAAAGTGAAGCTGCTACTGCTGCAATAGCATTAGCAAGATCGAAAGTTGAAAAATAGCTTTCAAGAAGAGAGACAATTTCCTATATTCGCTGTCATCGGGACTCATCAAACACAATATATATATATATATATGAGAATCATCCTCTTCTCTTCTCTCTCCCCAACATTTTTTAAATTGATTCTCTCTTCTCAGTTTTCTTTTAGTTCAATTAAGAATTAAAATGCTTTGTTGTTTTTAAGAAAGCAGGTTTACCAGTTGCTTTTATTAATAAAAATTTGATACGCATACCACAAACAAAGAGAAAGAGAGACTGATTGATATTCCTTTCACTGCAGCTTGCAAGCAATGCTAGATATACAATACCTTGTTACTGCAGCTTTCATATTGGCATTCTCAGATCAGATCACATTACCATTTTTTGCCATTCACAGAGATTTCTCAAGCATATTCAAAGTGAAGATCAAACAAGCAGCTGCATGCGCGCCTGCTCTTCTGCATTTCATCAAACACATTTTATTTTCACTGGGGTAATTAACAAGGTAATTTTTTCTTTCCTTTTCAGATACCAACCATGATTCACTTTTTCATTTGCTATCACTTCAATATCTCCTTCTAGCCAACTACATTGCATCAATGGTACATGATGTACATTGTTTCTTTTTTACTTTACAATTTTGGTACATTGCCTGTTCAGAAATAGAAAGAGTATTATTAGTATTGGTGTGGCAGGACCTTGTTTTGTGTTCAGTGTTGATTATAAAACACACAAAAATTGATGGTCTGGATCCCACCAGTAGCACTGCATTGGTGTAATTGTTGTGGATGCCAGTCCCACTGTAATAATTTACCGTAAGTTTTGTAGGCTTTTTGTGAAGGATTCCGTTGCTTTTGTAGATTTTGTGGGGAAGGCTTCACTTCACTCTTAGCTCCTCTAAAGTTATTAATAAGTTTTCTTAATATTGGGTAATTTTTGCTCAGCAACTAAAAAGCAACTACTCACTTGGGTTTGATTTTAAACCATATCTTTCCCCTCCTTAGTTGGTTTATGATTCCATCTTGACTGCAGTCAATAGGGTTGGGAAAAGTTTAACTCAGAGTTATAAAAGGCCGAAAACATAGACATAAAAATTAATGATATACTTTTTGCTACATTCCTAGGCCTAGTCTTCAGCAAGCTGCAAGAATATTAGGCGGGGCAGCATCAATCTTTAAAAGTTTTAGTCAAACCAGATTTTGGTAACATTTAAGAGTAGATTCCGAGTCGATTTTAGTATCATGTTAGTTAATTTTAAGCAATAAATAGTCTTAATAAAGTAAGGTTCTTCTGATGGCTTTTGCATCATGGGGCATTAACTATAGCAGATAACTTTTCTGTCTACCATGTGAGTCAGTATAATCTCCATTTTAATATTTATGTACGAGTATTAATTTTATAACAACCTGCCAATAATTTAGTACTAGACCTCCATTAGACCTTTGATTATTTATTCGTTTATTCTTCTAAATAAGGAAGGAAACCTCTACAGTCCACCCATTAGAGATATAAGGCTCAGATTGAAAGCTATCTCGAGATTATGCTATCTATTATACTAATCATAATAATAATGTTATACTACTCTAACCAATAACCATTGATGGGATCGAAAATGGTAAGAGTATTATTTGTTTGATTTATAACTATGAAAATGATATAATGGATGTGTACCAAAGAGTGTATTAAAAGCCAATGTCCTCGATGACAAGTCTTGGTCAGTGTAGGAATTGTTGCAAAGCTAAATTCAGCAATAGACATGAAGTGAAGATATTATTTACGGAAACCATTTAAGGCGTTTTTACATTAATTAGGTTAGTGAATGGGTGTCTGGTCTCAGTCAGCTTCCATTTTCTCTCTTATTTCAACACAAATCACATCCCATCAGCCCCCTCTCACCAGGTCCTCATCACTTTGCACATTCATATTCCTTATACAACAATAAACCGAAGCATATGAAATTTTGTCATTTGCATCTCCTTCCTTTGTTGTCACCTGCTAAAACAGGGAGCTCATAAAAATCAACCAGTTTTGCTTCCCACATCCCACGCGCCCATCTATCCAACTCCCAAAGCAAAAAAATGTAATCTCCCAGTTAAGGCAAAAGCTTTAAAAGTATATATAATTAATGAGTTAATCTTTGAATTTTTTGTTTAAGAAAAGAGTTTGATTTCTTATTAGACTGCGTTAAGCAAAGATTTTGTAAAGCGCGTGTCTGTGTCTGTTGTTGTTGTAATACCGGAGATAAATGCATGGAAAACTCTCTTTCCTATACGTATGACATTAAAGCATTTCGAGGAGCATGGTTCAAAGCTAGCTACCAGAGGGTTTCAGATACGGAGAGAGAAGAGGAAATCAAAGAGTTGAAGTGTTGATTGTTTTTGCAGGTCGTAAACTGCTGATCATCATCAAATGGAGGAGAACCCGCCTCGAGTTTCACGTAAAGATTGGACCCACGAAGGCCCAAAAGTTGTACCTACAAGGAAGAGCAGGTACGCCGTCGATGATGGAGGGGATTTTATAGAGTGTTCAGGCAAGTATTGTAGATCATGCACAACTGGGTTGGTAGCTGACTGTGTGGCCCTTTGTTGCTGCCCATGTGCCGTGTTGAATATTCTAACTCTTGCTTTTGTTAAGGTTCCGTACATGGTAGGGAGGAAGTGTTTGGGATTGGGGAAAAAGAAGGAGAAAACGAAGAGAAAATGCAAGAAAGTTGAAGGTGCATGTGATTTTGTGGTGGAAAGAGATGGGAATTTGAACAAAGTCACAAAAGATGGAATATTGGAAATCGCATCAGCCGGGTTTCTTGAGGTTGAGGATGAAGAGCAAATGGGTGGGAGTATTGGTGCGAGGTCTGAGGCAGAGAGGGTTTGGTTAGAGTTGTATCAGGTTGGTCATTTGGGTTTTGGAAGGACTTCCTTCAGTGGCATTCAATCTAAAGATAAGGGCAATTAGGGAAGAGAATATGTGATGTAGATCTTTGTTGTTGTTTTGGACTGTGAACTGTAAGAAGTCTCAAATTTTTACCCTTTTCGGGTTACAGTCAAATTTATGCTTGGAGGTGTTCACAGTGATTCATGGAAATTGTTAAAAAGAAAATGATTTGGAACTCAATTTCTGTTCTGTTACATCATACATAAAAGAAGGATTCATTTTTTTTTTTTTTTTTTGTGCTTTAAAAAATATTGCATCCCCATTATGTTTTCCACAAAGCAAACTTACCATTTTGAGAAATAGTATTACATTGGTTAAGTTCATTTTCTTTTCTCTTTGTTTTTACTCTGGGTTAAAAGCTCTATAAACCAATTAAATTGAAAGAAACAGGATCCTCACGCTGCATTGAAACCTGGAGAGAAGGTTAATCAAGTTTTTTGTGTTCTCGGGACACTGAAAATTTTGGAAAAGACCACAAAGATGGTTGGAAATTGCAAGCAACATTTTCAGGGTGAATCAGGGCCTAGCCTGACTTGATACCATATCGGATGGAAATATTTTTAAATGCTTATAGGGCCAGGGTTTGGATTCTTGGAATGAGTAATTATCATTGACCACCCCTACCTTTTCCCATTTTTTCACTCATATGGGACGTTTGCCCTTTTTCTCTTCTCT
>JANLJB010029376.1:0-14828 GCA_026212285.1 Bursera cuneata
GGTTCCTATATCAGGAATTCCGGGATATGACAGGTTCATCGAGAATCAGCTGGCTAGAGAATGATGCAAGCAAAACTTCCAGGTCAAATTTATGGCATTACAGCTAACGGTAGGGGAAACGACCACCAGAATTGTGATTATTATGGTGAGACAATTCCAATGCCATTGGCCATGACTGTTGATTCATTGGGAAGTCGAACAGTCACAATAGCAGCGATAGTCTAGCGAGCAAGGGTGTTTCTAGTGTTTTTTGAATGTTCTGGGCAACTCCGATGTTTATATAGCATTTGGGATTCAGGGCTTCCAAATGCAAATTATCAAACCTTCAAAATTCATGAATCCTATTTCGATATCTTGGCATCTCGATGCCAACTCATTCTCATCAATTCTATACTCACGTGATTATCAATATACAAATATCAAACACTAAAGACGAAAAATCAACATACCTAAGTCAAATTTTTTTAGTCCCAAAACCTAGAAAATTCTCATATTTATCCTTATCATCCAATTACACAAGGACATAATGTCATTATGTATGTGTCATACAATATGCCTCAAATACATGTAAAAATCCATTATCCAAACTCTGAAATCTTTTAGTTACACCCTTATAATATTGTTTCAAAAATCCGGGTCGTTACACATATCTTTTTCCCACATACATTCCACTCTTAGATAAAATAACTTTATCTGACTCAAATACCATCCAGAATCCAAACGAACCAGATACAAGGTTCTTGCGAATTTCAAGTATATACAAATACTATTTATGTCAGCTCTTTTCTAGAGGTCATCTTTAAGATCAACTTTCCTTGACCTATAATCTTAGATGTGTCAGAGTTGCCTATGAATAGCTTCTCCCCATTCTCTATTTATTCGAAGAAAGTGGACAGATTCTTGTCTGAGCATACATGTCGAGTGGCACCAGTGTCAATCCACCACTATCTCGGGTTTAACCCAACTAAGTTCACTTCAGAAATCACTGCAGACAAATTAATGTCTACAACATCTTGAGTGACACCATCCACCATATTAGCTTGGTGGTTTTTGTCCTTTCTTGGCAGCCGGTAGTCTGATAATTTATGACCTGACTTACCACAGTTGAAGCATTTGCCATGGAACTTGGGCTGCTTCTTGAAGATTCCTCTTTTCGGTCCCATCTTAGACCAATTGATTATCTTCTTTGCCTTAAAGCCTTGACTATTCTTCAAAACATTGGCCTTAACCTTAGCAGAACTTGAACCTCTCTTGTTAGAATTCTTGTTATCTTTTTCAAAACGAAGTCTAACAATCAACTCTTCAATGTTCATTTTCTTTCGCTTGTGCTTAAGGTAGTTCTTGGAATCTTTCCATGTAGGGGGTAACTTTTCAATCATTGTAGCTACTTGGAAAGTTTCACTTAGGATCATACCCTCAAATTGAATCTTATGCAAGATCACTTGGAATTCTTGTACTTGATTGATAATAGTCTGGAGTCAATCATCTTATAATCAAGGAACTGGCCAACCACAAATTTCTTGCTTCCGGCATCCTCTATTTTATCTTTCCGATCTAAAGACTCCCACCATTACTTAGTTGTTTTCTTTGCACTATACATGTTGTACAAAGAGTCTGCTAAACTGGCAAAGGAATTCTGAATGTTTCCAAGCATCAATAGTACTTATGACTTGGACATCTTGGTCATCTTTATTGAGCTTTGGTGCATCTTCAGTCAAAAATCTCGCAAGATTCAAGGTAGTAAGATAAAATAATATCTTTTGTTGCCACCTTTTGAAATTCAACCCAACGAAATTCTCTTGTTTCTCACTATGGTTCATAGGAACCATTACCAATACCACTGGGATATGAGTCCAAGCCGCCACAGTGGGGATCATAACAGGGTTCTCAAGTTGATTTGTTTTAGTTGCCATTTCTGAAAACACACAACCAAGTGTTATTCTTTCCAGTTTACAATGAAATGGAAACACTTTTATAAATAATTGAAACGTACTCAACAGATAATTCTCAAGAAAGACTAAAGGGATCAAAGTCAGCTAAACAGTCTAGCCTCCTCAGACAGAATATTCAGTTCTTAAGAAAGGCTAGAGGGGTCACAAAGGTCCCACTTAAAAGCCAATCTCCTTAGGCAGAACTTCTCTATTAAGTATTTTTCTAATTTTTCACCCATAATATTTTATACAAATTACTAACAATACATATAATCAAAAAAAATACCAAAGTTTAAGTATTGTAGTAAATAATACTGTAATTAATTATAAGTATATTAATAAACAACTTATATAACTCTTTATGAATTAATAACAATGAATAATTAATAATACTATATTGATTGCATGTATTAATAACTAAGTATTAATAACACAATACTTAATTTAACAACAACATTAATGGATGTAATTAATGACAATATATATTAATTAAACATTAATAATATACTTCAATTAATTAGACGCTTCAATTAATAACATGACTTGATCATAACATTAATTGAACATTAATTAAACAACTAAATTAAATATCATGCTTCATTAATCATTACATAACATGCTTTAACAATATAATATTATTACATATTCCAATCATAACACACATTAATTAATCATATATATTAATTAATACTAACAAAAATAAGAAACTTAAGGAAACCAAACCGAGACTCGTGTGTCACACGATTTCCTTAAAATAGATTCGCCCCTTATCGAGATGCTTGAGGTTGTTTATCATCTGTCTCCCAGGATATAATGGTTTCAAGTAATTTTGCAAGCACCTGGTTTCAAGTAATTTTGCAAGCACCTCGAAGATTGCTTCTATCTAACCGAACTTTCAACCTGAGCTCTACACTCGGAGAGAAAACCAAAGAATGGTTGAGTGAGAGAAAGGAGAGAAAGAAGAGATTGTTTCTCTTGATGTATTTTACGAATGAAGGAGGAATGCTCCTTTTATGGGTAGCCAAGAGGGGAGTTATAAACCGGCTCATTAAAGTCCATCATAAAGCCATGCGAGTTACAAGCAATAAATATCACAATTAATCCGAATGTTATAAATCAATTTATATAAAAAAGTGTTACAAATTTATGACAAAAAATCATTAAATGTTACGAATTTTAATTGGCTTTATGAGTACATATTAAATAACAATTTATCATTCAACAATGACTTGTTAAATTATGATAATAACACAATTTTTCCAACATTTGTAACCAATACGGGGAAGTTCATGATAAACTCATTTAAGCAACTGCTTCATCTTATTTACACTTTAATTTGGCTCCCTGTTGTAGAATGAACAAAGCAGCCAAGTGGATAAATTTATTTGTTTAGATTAAAAAAAACCCTATTCTATTATAATCTAGTTTCACAGCCACCAAACATAAAAAGAAAAGAGACAAATCAATATTATTTTTTAATAAAAAATAAAAACAAAAATAAAAGTATCTTTCACATGACATCAATATTCTATGCTATATATCAATTTTCAATATTTTATAGTTTTATATATCTTGTTAAATCAAATGTTCAGTAATCAAATCAAACATGAATGTTTTGTAATAAATAAAGATCCATAGAGCTAACCGATGATAAAATAACTTACCTCAAGATATCTTTTTTGCATCTTTAGTTAAAAAACACAGCAACGTTTTTTTTTCCTATATAAAAGTCTTAATTTAATATACCTAAACTTTTTAATTTTATAAAAATCTATAAAAATCTTAATTGAATACACCCCGTAAATCACTAGAAGCCTATATAAAACTGTATGATAAGACTTATCCCATACTTTTAGAATTAAATTATGAAATTTAATATAATATCTAGCATACATGCATTTCTTAGTTCTAAGTTATTTTATGTAATAAAAAATTTAGGAGCAAACCACATCAAAGATTACGGAAGAAGAAAAAGAAAGAGAGAAATCATATTATAGGGCTGGTGATTGTATTGTGATTGGGAAAATATCAACCTAATGGGAAATACCGAAAAGCCCTTCTATTAAAGAACATAAACGAGCTTTCTACTCGGTACCAAGCAACGATGACTCGCCTTAGCTAGCATGGCTATAACCATAAAGGAACATAGTATATCTATCAAGTAGAATCATGAAAATGGTGAGCGTGCATCTTTATAAGTGGATCAAGAGATATATGACATCCGACATATCCTAATCTTAATGGTTAAAATCCAGAACATGTGAGGAAGTTTTGTAGAAGCCAAATGACAGATAAATCAACCGAATTTTGACATGTGTCCTAGAATGAACGGCCCGAATTCAAAGTATATGTGAACTTGCCTATAAGTAAGACATTGTCGAGACAGTGAGCTTAGAAAGAAAAGAATAAGGGTGTGTAGTCTTTTCTCACAAACGAAGGACTGAATTCAATGAGTTTTGGCACTCGGAAGATTCAACCCACGAGTTATCAAGCAGCCCCTCTTTACCCAAATTTCTATCACCTCTCCGTTTGTAACAAGTTCTCGTGTCCTTGATTGAAAGTTACTTTGCTATAGTCTGTTTCTAGTTGGTGCTAATTTCTAGCATCAACAGGGACTATACATGTATAAAATTTTCTAAGTGGCTAATTTTATTAGGCGAACTTTGATATCAGCTTTTCCTGGCTAACCATTAGAATTGTAAAACTTTTAAATCCAATTGTTATGAAAGACTAATCAATATCATAAAAAAAAAAATAAATAAATAAATAACGGTGATAATTGTATAATCCAAAATTGAGATGGCCCAATTTCACCAACAAGCATAAGAGAAGATGTCCAAGTTGAAAGGACTCACAATCGAGTTCAAAAATAAATGTTCAAGCCCAAACTATTTAATTAGTTAGAGGGATTTTCCATGTCATTTTATTTGAAGAATCGACCAATGAGAATCTTTCCCGCCTAAACTATTGTATATAAACTAGGGGTGGGCACGGGTCCGGTCGGGTCGGGTTTGGCCCAACTCGACAAAAACCTGAACCCGATCAGGTCAAGGAAATTGAACCCGAATTCGGGTTTTAGAAAAAATGAACCCGTCGGGTTCGGGTTGGTCGGAGTTGTTGGGTTCGAGTCGGGTTTATTCACATAATTTTATATAATAAATAAATTTTGTTTACATAGTATACATAAAATGACTTGTTGCTAAGTGGTAATCTTGTCAAAGGTGTTATAAGAGATAAAGGGTTTGAATCCTAATGTTTGTAATTTTTTTTTAATATTTAGCTTTTGGTTGGGTCGGGTTTCGGGTTCTTGGGGCCCAATCCGAAAAAAACCTGAACCCGATCGGGTTGGAAATTTTGGACCCGAAGTCGGGTTTCTTTTATGGGCTGACTCGACAAAAACCCGACGGAACGGATCGGGTCGGGTCGGATACTTTTGCCGAGCCCTAATATAAACATCACTTATTAGGTAACAAAGGATAATTTATTACAATTCGTAAAATTATTAATAACGTCATTATCTCATCATTCTCTCTCTAATGCTCCCTGTTTGACTACAGTTTCTCTAATTTTCTTTCTCTTTCCTTTTTTTTTTTTTAAGATCCAAATAATACAAAACGATTGAGAAGGAAAGTCAATTGATCTCTCACAAGATTATTCTTGATCTTTCAATAATATTGATACCATTTTCTGTAAAGGAGATTGCATATAAATCATCATCATGCACAGGCTGACACAGATATCATCTTTTAGCTAGTTCATGTATGTAAGTATGTTTTATAAATTACATGCGGAGATAACACAACGAAATTGAATTTGAAATAATTAATTATTGCTAGCTATTATTCTTCAATCATCATAAACTCTAGCGCAGAAGTTCAAACAAAGCAATGCATGAATCACAAAGCTAGGTATGCCAATCATTCAATTTCTTCCAATTAGATTGATCATAACTAAAGTAGAATCCGTCATCTCTAACTGATGAGAAAACATCTGGATGACCTTCATCTCTTGAAGGCGAAAACGCAATCCAAACTCCATCCTTGTCACGCCATATAGCATTGCAGACAAAACGAAATGTTCTCACGTCTGCAAAATGAAACTCATGACCTGGGTAGAGCTTGTACTCGGTCCCTGTGCAATTGACTCTTGCCACTTCAGAATTAGGAGGCATGTCATCGCTGATATGAAGAGTTACCAAACTCTCATCTCCCTCAACAATAATGGTGCATATGAAGCACAATGCAAGAACAAAGAGAGGCAAGAATCGCCTACTAGCAGTCTTCATCTCGAGAGTTCCGTTGTTACATGGCTTTTCATGTCTCTTCTTTGTATTATATATATAGGCCGAAACTAAGGTAGGCAGTTCATTTCGGCAGGTATTTTATGTTAAGTTAATTAATTGAATACGTACAAAATAGAATGAATTAACTAAGAGTGTGTGCTTTAATGTAAATCTAGGCTGTCAATGCTCTAATTGCCCTAACTAGGTCAATTCTGATTGGGACACCGACTAAAAGTTTACAAGTATATATATTTCTATTTGACAACTTGTTTTAATTGCGAAAGAAATTATGAGCACAACCCATATAGCCTTTTGCATTGATTAGTTCATTGATATATTACCATATACTCTTAATTGTTCCTTCTCTATCTCAATGTTTGACTCAAAGCATTTTATTAGTTTTTTAAGAGTTAAGACTATGAGGTCATGTCCAAAATAAATTAAACAGATTCATGAGTTTCAATGAAGCTGTTATTGTCTCTCTTGTAGAAATTTTAGTACAATAGAAATTGATCAATTTTTGGTTTGAATATTAAAAAAAAAAATATTGAGGCTTCTTCAATATATAAATCCTGATAAAGCCTTATTATGTTTTTTCCTTTTTTTTTTTTTGTTTAAAAAAAAAAGGTGTGGAAGGATAAAAAAGGCAATATGTAAGGAAAGCTGAATGTACTCTGGGCTTGAACGAATCTGAAATGGGCCTGACCCACGACCCAACAAAACCATATTGAAGTAACATTTCTATGCATCTAATTATTATAGTCGTCAAGTGTTTTGAGCCCTATTCAATAGCTACGTTGGGTGATATGTGATGAGATTATTCTTAATAAACATAAATCATTTTCTGTTCATTTCTATTCGACGGGAGATTGATTTATTTTGAGACTCACATATTCTATCGCTTCACATAGTATGCAGCAGTATAAGCTGGTAATAAATATACAAATCCATCCAGAAATCTCACCTCCAGCTAGTTTGTGTTTAATGCAAGATATATGTGAAGATGCAGTCCAAATTCCAAAACAATATTAACAAAAATGTTGTGATAGTTATTATTTAATCATCTAATAAACTTTTTCTACAAATTGGTCTATTAATCCTAATGTGACCATCCACCAAGTTTGTTCCAATGAGACTGATCATAGCTGAAGTAGAATCCATCCTTTCTCACAGATGAGTAGACATGTTTAGGACCTGTAACTCTTACAGGCTCCAAAAGCAAGCCAACCTCCATCCTTTTCACGCCATATAGCATTGCGCACGAAACGAAATCTTCTCAACCCTACAAAATGGAACTCCTGACCTGGGCTGAGCTTGTTCCACAACCCTGTGCAATTAACCCTTGTTATTTCTGAATTAGTTGAATGGTGCCGGTGAAGCACATTAATGCAAGAACAAAGAGTGACAAGGGGAATCGCCCACAAGCAGTCATCTTGTTGAGAGTGATTTTGAATTTTTTTCTTGCTTCTCCTATGCTTTAATCTGTAGGGCCTCATTAAGAAGGGAAATGATGTAGATGAGGTAGCAACAATTCTTTAATGTTGTAATTAATTACTTTCTATATTAGAACAAGTTTCCATGTTTTGAAAAGCTATTTCTAAATCAGATTTGAGTTCGGATCTTCTCATAAACTTTTCTTCCTCAGACCATGAGAACATACCCCCTGGATCGTGCCAAGTAAAACAATGGGTTAGGCCCACTAGGGTAAGTGAAGCTGCCCAAAAGGCCCAAACATCCAAGAAAGCGACTCAAGCCCAAAGGAGAAAGTCAAACTTGAAGGGAAGTGAAGAGAATAGGTGCAAAAGATAGAAGGGAATTTAGTGGAAATAGCCATATAAGGGAGGTGCTAAGAAAAAATAGTCTACCATAATAATCTCTGGATTTACCTAATCAACCTCACCGAAAATATCAAAAATACCCTTGCATATCTCCCTTGACATTCTCCTCTCATCCATTCGTAATTGATTTTTGACTGCCTATTAATGCCGTAATAGGCAATGGGTTAAGACATTAACGGGCCAATATCAACTCGTTAAGATAGAAACAGGGCAACAAGTTGAACCCGATTACAGTTTCTATCTTAATGGGCCAATTTAATTAGCCTATTATTGTAGTTATGGGCTAAAGGCTTATTAAGGCTTAATGGGCCAAATATGCCTTTATATTAGTCCATTCTCAACCCCCCAACTATTGGAGTTGTCAATTATTTCCTTGGTTTTGAAATCACTAGGTCTGCAGGATCTATAACCATTACTTAAAGCAAATATCTTGTGGATCTCCTCAAGAAGTGCAACATGAGTACAACAAAAAGCAATCAATCTCCAATGATCTCATGATAGAAATTGTCCATGAATGACAATCCTTTTTTTTTTATCAGCCTAGTGTTTATAGAAGTACAATATGAGCTCTACAATATGACTTCATGTTAGCTTTATTTTTCACAGTAACAAAGCTAGTTTGGTTATAACGTTTGTTGAGAGAAATGACCTTAAAGCTTACTAAAGTTCTTGTGCTCTTGTGTGATAACAAAAGTGCTAAGGCTTTAGCATCCAACCCATTCTTCCACTCAAGTACAAAACATATAGAGATTGATGTTCACTTTATAAGAGAAAAGGTTCTGGTAAAGCAAATTGAAGTTAAGCATGTATCTACAGAGGCTCAAAACACAGACATCTTCACCAAGCCTTTATTTGGGATTCATTTTGAATTACTCAGAGATGAGTTAAGCATTCAATCTAGCAAGCTTGCAAAGAGAGGAATCAGTGCTCCTAGCTGTGCTTGAAGGGAGCTGTTGATAGAAAAGGTTAATATGGTAAAATGAGTCAGGGGTAATTTTGGTAATAACAAAGAAACAATGGTTAAACAACTATTCTGTTATAACTAATCACTTGTGTATATAAAGGAGCTATACTCCTATAATATGTACTTATTCCACCATTAATCAAAATTAGTTTTACTCTTCCATTAGTCAATAGCTTCAAATTCAGATTGCATGGCTTGATGCCACTGAAGGTCAGCCAAGGCTTGTGCAATAGAGTCAGGCACTGAAGGTGTAACAGTTGAAGTAGCAACAAAAGAGTAGAATTTGGGTCTAAAGATGTCTACCTTTACTCTTGTAGTCATGTTATGAAGATTTGACAATGACACATGAAGGGTAAGAGTAGCAAATGAAGATTGAGATTGAGTATTGATACAAGCAGTGTACTGGTAGCACTGATAGTAAGTGATGATCCAAAGACAACTAGAGAACCTGTATTGATAGCAGGTGAGGATCCTGAGACAATTGGAGATATTGTTGAAGATACAAATATATATGTGGCAGTGGCAGCAGATAAATTGCATAACCTACGAGATGTAGAGATGGAAGCAATAAACCATTAAACTATTGATAGATGTGTAGGTAGAACAGTAGGAGGTAAAGAATTAGGTAAGTGGTTAACACTACTTCTTTAGAAGACTTCCCACCATATCATTGGTGATCAAACCATGTGGAAAATAAAGCCCTCCACAATAAAAAAAAAAAAAAAGAAAACTCGATGGCCAAGCCTATTAGATCTCCCTTACTGAGGCAGCAATAAACTGGCAAGCAAAAATTACAGTGTTAGAAAACTCTTATTTGCAAAAAAAAATTGAGGCAACAACTCAAAGAATTGAAAATAAATTAGACTCTCAACCTCGCCAATATTTAAATACCGGGCAAGATCCAGACTAGTAGTAGAACCTGGAGTAGCAACGAAAGCTTAAGGTGGTGAGTAAGCAACATTAAACTAGTTAGGTTAGTTGGAAGAGCTATAATTGATGAATTGATCAGGTAAGAAGCCTTGAAAACTGATGTCCAATCTATGATAGTAGTTGGCAACAGTATGACCTATTTTTTCATAGACTTGGCATGTTGGCCTTTGATTGAAGCTAGTGCTAGGACCAGTTCTTCCCATACTTTTGTTACTGTTACCACTAATAGTGTATCCATTTAGATTTCTAGAAGTTACTCCTCTACCATAAAATCTATTTCTTCCTCTACCCCTAGATTATTGAGTAGTAATCTCTGGAACCTTTAACTATAAGTGTTAAGAGAACTAATTTGGATTGAAGTAAGTCGAATATGAAGTTCTCTTTGAAGGATTCCTACCATGGATCATTGTAATTAGGCTCAAAAGTAAGAGATTAGTGATAAAAAAATAATACAATCTCCTTAGCAAATGGTTGAATCTTTGTGACCTTAACTTGAAATTTATTCACCAATTTCCTACACACATGCAATACGAAGTAGTTAGATTGTTTTCTTCCAATGGCGTGTACAACTATCACCTTTGGAATACACTAATTATTGCTAGAGAATAAGGAAGAAATGAAGTAAAACTTCCTTGAGAGAGAGCAATTTTGAAATTGGCAAGGCTTGAGGAGAGATGATGTTGTTTCAGTCACTTAATGCATGAATAATGCACACCCAAGGTTAGTTGTACAACACCATAAGCATTCTAGTATTAATTGGATCATTTTCCACCAAGTAAATTACATTAATTCTAAATTAATGTAAACTAAGTAAAATCAACCAATTAAATGCATGCTTGTCCATCAAGATATTTTATGAAATATCAACTAACTCCAATTAGTTTAATTCTTCTCTCCTTAATCCATAGGCTTGTTTGGGCTTGGGCTTAAATACAATATTTGAAACCTTTGTTTAATAGACCCAATCCATTTAATATATATAAGCCCAAAACCAATTAGTGATCCAATCCACTAAATTGGTCCATGCATTTTTTAAGCCCATATATGAATAGTATTATAGAAAATACTAGTCACAGATCACTATTCATCCTAGGTGAAAGATGCTCTCGTAACTCCAGTGTAAATCCATCATCGGTAAATCTTCGAAGTATGACCCATTAGGCTTTCAGATATGTTGAATGTAAATCATCACATATGGACCATCCACATTCCTGAACATAAAATGTCGAGCCCATGATTTACAAGGCATGGTTGTCTTCTAGCAAAGCACCAAGCCCCCTAATTCTCTGAAAGTTTACGTAATGTCATATAACCTTTGTCAGACATAGTTCTATGTAATTCAATCCTATATCAGATATCACGTATGTGTTCTAAGGATAGAACATGTCTACCCTAATAACGACGAACAATTCAGATTTTCATTTACTATGAGATTCTCAATTAGGAGCCATGACCGAGAACAATCCTCATCACGCTCTTGTATGCTGGCCGGGCTATGACTAATCAACATCGAATCCAGTGTGACATCATTTCCATATACACACAGTGACATGTCCTGTCTTGATATTACACCCACTGCTAAATAGGTCATGACACACCCAACGACAAGCGTTTCTCTAACCCGGAAAGAGCTATTCATACCAGTGTCAAAGCGAACTGATCTCTAAATGACATGGCTACGTAAGCCTTAGGTCTAAGGATTACTTATACCTACCCTGAGCAGACATCCTATAGACATATAAATAACCAATAAGATTCTGTATCGGGCTGAGTCTAGTGAATATGTTCCCGTATCTAGACGGCTAACAATATTCTCCTATACATTTGTATAAATATTCGATATTTAGATGTGTGAGAATCATACTGTTATGCTTCTATAACTAGTACAAGTGTAATACTAGTCTATCTGTACTGTGGATGTCCTATCTCGATAGTACTTCAACCAGGGACATTTTAATGATGTAATATTTTAGTGAATCGACTTCTGTCTCACCATCAAATCATTCATATTCACATCATATGTACATTTATCATAATGTAATCCAATTACAAATAATGATAAAGACATACAATTTTTTTTATTACATAAATTCGAATATATTGCGTATATTCACAATGTGATGCCCTGGGACACAAATTATCTTACAATCTCCCACTTGACCTAGAGCCAATCACGTAGGTATCTAATACCTGATTTATGTATATGTTATTTATGTTTTAGCTGATATAGCATCTGAGTTTAGAAACGCTGTCATCCGATGACACTTTCTCGATCTTGACATCACCTTGATGTATGATCAAGTGATATCGTCTCAGGACGTGTTTGGATCTTTGATGAGACCTTAGATCCTTTCTTTGAGCTATGACCCTATTATTATCACCATACAAATTAATGGGCTCTGCTTTAAAAGGATCTACGTCAAGTCCTCTAAGGATCTTGCATATCCAAATAGCCTTTTGTTGCTACAGTAACTATTTTATACTCAGCTTCTATTTTTAAGTTGGCTACAGTGTCTTGCAGGGAGCAATTCCAGCTTACTGTACCACTATTCAAACAGAACATATTTTGACTGAGAACGATGATCGTCTCTGTCAAATTGAAACCTGCATCCATGAAATCATTTACGATCAGTTTTCTATTTCCATAAGTTAAGAATGCATCCTCGGTTCCTCTAAGATACTTAAGGTGTTTTATACAACAATCCAGTGTGCTACACCTGGATCAGCTTGATGTCTGCTATACATGCTCAAAGCATAAGCAACATTAGGCTGTGTACATATCATGGTATATAAGATTGAACCAACATCGTAAGCATAGGGAATCAGGTTCATTTTTTCTTTCTCTTCTTTCGTTTTAGGAGACAATTCTTTAGAAAGAAAGATGTCATGCAACATCTAGAACAAGTCTTCTCTTGGACCTTTCCATGCTAAATCTTTTCAGCACTTTGTCTTTGTATGTGTTTTAGAAAAGCTCTAATAGTCTTTTAGATCTATCCCAAAAGATCTTTATTCCTAAAATATAGGCTTCTCCCAAATCTTTTATTAAAAATTTCATTGAGCGTCATGTCTTGACAGATTGTAACACAAGAATATCATTGTCTATTAGCGATATGTCATTGAAATATAGGACTATAAAAGTTAGTGCACTCCTACTAACCTTTATGTACACACAAGAATCATCTTTATTTTGAATGAAGTCAAACTCTTTTATCAAAACATTGATTCTAAGATCTGGAAGCTTGCTTCTATCTATTTATGGATCTTTGGAGCTTGCAAACCTTGTTCGCATGTTCTAGAATGATAAAACCGTTAGGTTATGTCATAAAGAAATCTTTCACCAGGTTCCTATTAAGGAATGTTGGTTTTAACATCTATTTGTCATATCTTGTAAACGTGATATGCAATAAATGCAAGCATAATCCGAAAGGATTTAATCATAGCAACTAGTGAAAATGTTTCATCAAAGTCGATACCTCATCTTTGACGATACCCTTTTTTGCCATAAGCTTAGCTTTGTAGGTCTGTACGTTGCTTTCTGTGTCCATCTTCTACTTGAAGACCATTATCACCTAATAGGCTTTATGCTTTATAGTGATTCAACCAGTATCCAAACTTGGTTGGCATACATAGATTCCATTTCAAATCTCATGGCGTCCAGCTGTTTCTTAGAATCAATATCCAATATTGCTTCTTCATACGTAGTCGGCTCGTCATCCTTAATAAGATTCACATCTACATGAGAAGAAATGAGATAACCATATCTCTAAGGTTTGCGACGAATCCTGCCCGATCTACGTGGTTCTTGTGTTATAGGTTGTGGGATAGTCACATTGTTATGTGACTCCACGGGCTTTGAAGTAGAAACATCATCAAAGGTCTTGCTTCGATTTTCATCGAGCTCAATTTTTCTCCCATTGATCATCGCAGTTATGAATTCCTTCTCTGAGAAGACTGCATGAAAGCAAAAAATACTTTGTTCTCTTGTGAGTGATAAAAGTAATACACTTTAGTTTCCTTTGGGTATCCCACAAATAGACACTTTATTGATTTGGGTTAGAGCTTTGAGCTATCCAATTGCTTCACATAAGTTTATCAACCCCAAATCTTCAAGAATAAAAAATCTGATTTATTTTTTGTCCATATTTCATATAGTGTCTGTCCAACAGACTTTGACGGAACCCTATTCAAACAAGTATCGTACTTTCAATGGCACATCCCTAAAACGATGTTGGAAGCTCAATCCGACTCATCATGGATCGAACCATATCCAATAATATTTGATTTCTCCATTTGGACACACTATTTAACTGAGGTGTTCTGGGAAGAGTCCATTGTGATAATATACCACTTTCTTTCAAGCAATCTTGAAACTCATTGCTTAAGTATTCACCTCCACGGTCTGACTGGAGTGTCTTAATACTTTTGCTCGTTTGTTTTTCTACTTAATGTCTAAACTTTTTGAACTTGTCAAGAGCTTCAGACTTGTGTCTCATGAGAAACACGTAACCGTAACTGGATTTATCATCTGTGAAGGTTATGGAGTATTCATATCCACCACGTGCATGCATGGACATGGGCCCATAGACGTTGCTGTGCACTAGGCCTAAAACATCGACGGCACATTCCCCTTTACCTGTGAAAAGTGATTTGGGCATCTTGCCTAACAAGCATAACTCACAGACGTCATATGAATCAATATCAAATCCGTCAAAGTACCTATTCTTCAAAAGAGTGGATATACGAGTCTTGTCTATGTGACCAAGACAACAATGCCATAAATAAGTTTCGTTGTTATCACTTATTTTAAGTCGTTTGTTTGTTACATTACAAATAGAAGATTTAGTATTTAGAACATACAAACTGATTAGCACTTAAAAGTGTAT
>JANLJB010029377.1:0-14828 GCA_026212285.1 Bursera cuneata
GTCCAATTCTATCACAAAAATACTTTAATTTCTATATTAAAAAAGGAGAAGCTGTGGGGGCGGGACGAGGTAAAAGGTCCACATAATTGCAAGGTAAAAAATTTAGACTTATATTCATCGGTCCATTTTTTTTTTTTTTTTTTTAGTAATTATCATTAACCACTTTTATTAAGGACAATATTAACTTAAATGATTAAATTATTTTTGAAATAAATACTAATATATATTAGTATTATCCATAAAAAGTAATTTTAATATTTGTTAAAGGTAATTTAGTTATTTAATTTACTATTGTCTTTTAAAAATTAAGTCATTTTTTATATGTGTTAGTAAGGATTAAATGATAAATTTATTAAAATATGGAAGTTAATCTATATTAAGTAACATAATTTTTAACTGGAGGACTTGAAAAGAGATTTTTTCAAAACTTAAGGATGAGAGAAGATAAAAAAGGTAAAAGTCCCATATGAGTGAAAAAAAGAGAAAAGGTAGAGGTGGTCAATGATACTTACTCTTTTTTTATTTACCAAAGCTAGTTAGTTGAGACGAATCACTATGGGTCCAAATTTTGGGATTCTTTTTGACATCTCTAGTCTCCATAGATATATTGATATATTTAATATTCCTATAAGATGCATATTTCAAGGGACCTAAGGAAAATAGCCTGATTTAGAGGTTTACTAAAGAAAAATAATCTATCTCAATAATCTTTAGTTCTATTAGTTAACGATTCATTTAATGGGTTAACAGTTAACTTAATGAATAGGATTAAAGTCTCACCTTAAGGGATAGAATTAACGGATCAACAGAGGATTAACGAGTTAACAAGTTTGGTTAGACAGATCTAAATATTATTAAGATAGACTATTTTTCTTAACGGTCTATAAATCTGGTTATTTTTCATACTTTCTATTATTTTAATTGATTCATTGTTTTAATTTTTTAATATTATATACAGTCACTATATATTAGATAGAAGTAGGCTAGTTAGGCAGGAAAAGAGTTGTGATCTGCATGATTGCAGGGCGTAATCAGTGAATAGGTGATGAAATTAATTGACTATAAAATAATTGTCGAAAGTAATCAAAACTTGAGTGGCTAATAATTTACACACACCTAAAAGTACAGAAAACACAGTTTTCGGAGGCACACATGTCTGCCAACGGTTTAGTAACGTACATATCATACTTCTATTCCCCTTTATGGAAAGGGCTGGAACTGGGAACACAACCGCGCAACATCTCAATCAAATCATCAAAATAATAATAACTATGAAATTATCAAAATAATAGTCCAGATATAATGAACGAATGAAGAAGAGATGTTTTATGAACAGGAATTAATATTCGAAGCAGACTCTATATATATATATATATAGAGATGTGCTTAGGATGGTTATATTTGTATGATAAGTGAATAAATATGGAATGGCATGTTAAGTTTAGAGAGCAATTAAGCAGAGTAATTGAGAGAATGAGAGATTAAGTATAATCGAAAGAAAGTAGTTAGCCAAGAGAACTCATGTTAATTTAATTTTGTCGTCATACTTTACTTTAGCCTTTAAGATAGCAATTTAAACACGATAATTCTCTTAAATTCAATTAATTAGTTAAAGAATATTATGATTAACTTCCGAGAGTAATTTCATATTAAAGTTAAGGATAAGAAATTTATTTTGTTCTTAATTTTAGTAAGAGATCTCCCTACTAATAAAAGATATTGATACTTTATGTTGATGTAGAATAATAATGGGTGGCCAGGAAGGAACTGCCCCTATCTGTGGCCCTAATTTAATTTGGGTTGATGTGGGCACGAGCGGTCATGGTATAATTCATACATGTGATGGAGAGATTCGCATCAGAAGGCATATAAAAGTTCCTATTTTTTTTTTTTTCACGAGGAAACATACGGTTCCAAAGAATGATTAGCTAATGGCAGGAAAATTTGATTAGTAATAACAAGGCATTTTTTTTTGTTTTTTTAAAACAATAGACCATTGAAGTGTGATATATACAACTTGCAAGAGAGAGTTTATGAATTAGGAAATTTTGCGTTTTGTGATAGCTTTTCTGAAAATGTTGGGGTTGGACCTGCCTCACAGACAATGGAGTCGGTAATTTTAGGGTTGAATTAATGTGTTATCGGCGTATCACGTTGCACGTCGAGAAATTTCATTAAACATCACAGTTCCTATTTAATCATTTACGCACAGACGAATGGAATAAAACTTGGTGTAGAAGACAGTGATAACCGGACAAAATCTCCACTCTGTAGTCTCTCTAGCTAGTTCTATAAAGGCCTTTACAGAGACGGAGAGGAAGTATACAAAGCTTGCAAAGAGCTAGAGAGAGAGCATTCGCAATGAGTTCGAACTCTTCTGATTATTCACATCATGTGGCCTTACTCCCTTTTATGTCGAAAGGTCACACTATACCAATCCTCCACCTAGCTCACCTCCTCTTGCGCCGCCCAGGCATCACTGTCACCCTCTTCACCACCCCAGCCAACCGTCCATTCTTTGCCAAATCTCTTGTCAATACTACTGCCACCATAATCGACCTCCCATTCCCGGAGAACGTCCCCGGAATCCCCCCTGGCGTTGAAAGCACCGACGGACTTCCCTCCATCTCACTCTTTGTTCCGTTTGTCAGAGCCACCAAGCTCATGCAGCCAGACTTTGAGCGGGCGCTCGAGGCTTTGCCACGTGTCAGTTTTCTTGTCTCAGACGCGTTCCTCTGGTGGAGTTTGGAGTCTGCTACGAAGTTTGGTTTCCCAAGGTTTGTTTTTTTTGGTATGAGCCACTATGCTGCGGCTGTGAGTAGATGTGTTGGTCAAAATCGGCTTCTGGCTGGGCCTGAGTCGGATGATGAGTTGATTACTGTTACGGGGTTGCCATGGATTAAGATCACTAGAAATGACTTCGAGCCACCGTTCACCGAACGTGAACCAAAGGGTCCTCGATTCGAGCTCGTAATAGACCAAATTGTATCGGCATCAAGCAGTCGCGGTATGATTTCTAATAGCTTCTATGAGCTTGAGTCTGTGTTCGTTGATTATTGGAAGAGTAACGACAAACTCAAGACCTGGTGTGTTGGACCCCTTTGCCTCGGCGAGCCACAACGGGAAGTACACCAGAAGCCAACATGGATTCGGTGGCTAGACCAAAAGCTTGATCAGGGAAGCTCAGTTCTCTACGTAGCATTCGGGTCTCAGGCAGAGATTTCAGCTGAGCAACTCAAGGAAATAGCAATTGGGTTGGAAGAATCGAAAGTGAACTTCTTGTGGGTGATAAGAAAGAAAGAGTCGGAGCTTGGAGACGGATTTGAAGAAAGAGTTAAAGAAAGAGGAATAATTGTGAGAGAGTGGGTAGACCAGAAGGAAATCTTATTGCACCGGAGCATACAAGGGTTCCTGAGCCATTGTGGATGGAATTCCGTGATGGAAAGCCTATGTGCAGGGGTGCCGATTCTCGCCTGGCCCATGATGGCCGAGCAGCATTTGAATGCAAGAATGGTTGTAGAGGAGATAAAAGTAGGGTTAAGAGTAGAGACTTGTAATGGGTCAGTGAGAGGATTTGTTAAGTGGCAAGGGTTGGAGAAGATGGTGAGGGAGCTCATGGAAGGAGAGATGGGAAAGGAGGTGAGAGAAAAGGTCAAAGAGTTGTCAGATGTGGCGAAGAAAGCTATGGAGGAGGACAAAGGCTCATCTTGGCGCACGTTAGACATGCTTATTCGTGAAACATGCAATGACTAATGGCAGCGTAAACGTGTTTTTCCACATTATCATCTTAATGAGTTGTTGGCTTTTTTGCACTTAAGTTCCACGGTCGCTATGAATGGATTATATTCTAGGGTACTCCGAGAGTACATGGTCGTCTTGTCTGCATGTTTATCTTAGGAAAACATAAAAATAAAAAAAAAAAATTTTTTATCATATTCAATAAGAAAAAATAGTTATTTTATTATAATTTTTTTGAAACATAGTTGTGTAATTAGAAAGATGATGAAAATTTTCAGTTCAGCCATTAATATAATTACTTTTAAAATTTTTAATTTTACTTTTAATATTATTGTGAATAATTTATTATTACTATTATTATTATTTTATTAATAGTAAGACGGTGCAAATTTGTACTTTTAAAAATCTTTTGAAAAATTTTTGTTAGAAAAGTTGGAAGAGGGGGCCCAGTTAAAATGCTTATACTACTATACACTCCGAATACAAAAGGAAAGAAAAAGAAACAAAGAAAAGCAAAATAATAGTTGACCCGTCAAGAGTTGGCCTTTGGTGAAAGCCAAAAAAAGGGAAAGGAGACAATTACTTACCACATAATAACTAGTCATGAAGAACCGGCGTGTCGTTTATTTGATCAAAAGTAAAATACGTTCCAAATCCGACGTGTCATCCACTTACATGGTGGATGTGCTACGCGGCCACTGGACGATATGAAATGAACTAGCGCAGCGGCACGTCGTTTACATTTGGAATAAGCTTGTAAAAACAATTCAATATCCGACATGTCATTCTCTTTTTCCATCATCACCGGTCGGCTTGTCTTGCTAATTTAAATCAACAAACGGCGTGTCGTAAGGATTTTCCCAGGCCCACTACCACCATGATACAGCGTAGACTTTGATGTAGCCGAACAGCACCGAATAAGAATGCGAATATTTCTTATAATTAGTTAAAAATTTGACTAGGAGGAGTGAGATGTGACACGAAACGTTGCTTTTAAAAATGTAACTTATAGCTCAAAATCAATAGTCAATTGTAATGATAATTGATGAGAAAAGAAAAGCTATAGCGATGGACTAAGACAACTAATTGGAAAAACATATAATTGTTATAAAATATTAATTAATTATAATGGTTCAGTCAATTAATTTTAATGGATCCCACCCCTTAATTAATATTACGTAAGCGATGATACAAATATTAAGAATGATTATGCAAATAATAATATAAATAATAAAGGATAATTATATACAGCGACGGAGCTTGGAAGAAATTTTTGGGGGGGCTAAAAGCAAAACTCAAATTTTTGAGGGGGGGTTAACATGTAAAATTTTAATTTTTTTTTAATTTTTTATTCATAAAAACAGTGATTTTTTTTTTCTTTGGGGGGCCTGGCCATAAAGAAGCTCCGTCACTGATTATATAATTTATTAGATAAATAGTGAACGAGGCTGCCTATAAATAAGAGCCTCCTCCACCATCGTAATACATCCAAAAATAGAAAACAAATCATTTTCTCTCGTATCTTTTGTCTTTTCTATTATTTGCAACATAGCCCTAAGCTTTAGCTTTTGCATATATTTCTTAAGTTTTAGCTTTTTCATATAATCTCTAAATTTTAGTTATTTACAATTATACCCATAAGTTGTAATATTTTATTGTAATCTCTTAAGCTTTTATATTTGTGCATATATACTTCCACTGTACTAAATAAATAGGCAGTTCACAACAATAATATAATTGATGATGAATTTTGATAACAGACAATCCTGAAGGTCCGTTAACAATTAATCCTTGTGGTAGGTTTAATGTTAATTCATTTTATTAAGAATGGACTCATCCGTGGGTTGTGGTGTGGTAGGCAAAGAAATTACGATAAGAACTAATCTCTTTAATATTCAAAGTTATTTAGAGTTAAACCTACTCGGAGATTATTCTTATATTTTTAATATTATATTTATGATAATTATTATTGATCATAATTATCTCCTCTCATATTTTTTCCCTAATTTTAATTATCTTTTAACTATTTTTTTGTTTTTATCTCTTTAAGAAAATCTTACCATTTTTAGCCAAAAAATACCACAAAGTATACTCATAAAAGAAGGTCGTTAATACAAAGATTAGAAACCTTTTTTCTCCATATTCTACTATCCAATTTATGGTGATGAAAAGAAATAATTTGATTACCTTTTTTTTTTTCTAGTGAAAAGAAATAATCTATCTCTGTATCTGTCTGCAGACCTATAGAATTCACAGTGCACACCTTAGGGTTTCACAAACATTCTTTTAAGAAGAGGAGGTGAAACCTTAGGGTTTCACAAACTTCCATGTAATTAAAAATAATATTCAATAATATTCCATGTGTGTTTAGGGTTTTTAACTCATAAAATTGATTAAAAATAAGACAACATGTCGTGTCTTAAATCTGCGTCGATAGCTCTTTTATTTTAAAAACCTTGTCGTATTTTAATCCTAATGGGATTAAGGTTATATATCACGTGAGTCTGACCCATGTGTTAATCCAAGTGGATAATTAAGTTAACAATTTAACTAATTTATCTAGCCCAATAGTACAAACACAACCTAACAAGTTTTATAATTAAATAACTAGGTTTACACTGAAACAAAAATTTCATGTGACTTTCGTTTAATGTATTCATAATACACAAGTGTCTTTATCTTAAAAGTCTTCACTTAAATGATTTGAGACTTATCATCTCCATGAAGGCAAACAACAAAACAACTTTGTGCAGACAAAGAGCTAAACTCTATTTATAGGTTGTAAACTAAATTTGAGTTATAATAAAGTTTATGGAAGTATGTCTTTCATATATTATCACCTTATATAAAAAGATACTTTATCATTACGCTAGCTATAGAACCTTAATAATTTATATTATTATAGATAAAAGAAGAAAACCATGATTGTATAAATAAAACAAATTTTATTCATATATAAATATTTACATCAATTATAGAAAAATATCTTACTCTTAATGCATATCACATGAAACATTATGACGAAGTCTAATCTTAAGATTATCTTAATTCATGACTAACTAGTTGCTTCATGATCTAGAATGTTTTTAATTATTTAAAACCTCTATTAATCATATTATTATTTTTTTAAATTTAAATTTATATTATTTTTTAGATTAAAAATGAGAAGTAAACAAATGATCATATACTTTATATTAAGAAGAGATGTAATTGAAATCCTTTTAAATGGATGGTCCGTGTGTCTAAATCTTATAGGCTTTAGAGTAGAGGAATAAATAACTAGTTACTTAGTGAAATATTAGGGATGAAAATTATAACGTTGTAATATTTGATTTTTTTTTATTTTTTTTTCAAAAACCTAGGTCGTGCTGCCCTAACCCTCACCAAGGTCCCCCCTACATGTATATATATGGCACCATGGACTGAAGCTTTTTCTGCAAATTTGGCATCTTAAGAGATATGACTTTATTTATATAAGTGTCTTGTGTGGCAAGTAATATGACTTCTTAAATAATTGTCATATTATTTGTATATGAAACTTCAGATATAAGTTGGGAAGTATAATATTACTTTCTCTCTCTCTCTCTCTCTATATACACACAATTCGTTACCAAATGTATGAACCTTTGAATCTATGCACTTTGAAAAAGAGATTTGTCAAATTTAACCTCAACTAATGAGATCACATAATCTAACAGTTTAAAACTTATATAACAAATGAATAAATGCCATACAAACATCCCAATTATACAATAAACTCTAATGTAATCTACTTTGAGCACGATGAGCGTCAAAATATTTATTTTAACTTTTTTTTTTAAATATTGATTTTTGTCAACGTTTTGCATACATGTTGTATAGATTTATATATATATATATAGTATTGCTTTCATTATGTGAAAAAAGGAAAAAAAAAAAAAGAAAAAAGAAAAAAAAGAGAGAATGGTTATTGAACCGAAGCCAATATAATATTGCATTGAAGTGATTGGAACATTGTATAAGATTTGATTAGATAATATAATTTGTTTCTCTTTGTAATTCCATGATGAGTAATGCTGTATATACTCTTCCATAATTATTTTCACTTTTTTTTTTTCATAATCAATGCTTTCTTCTAGACTTCGTACTACGATGTGTGCACTTGCACTTTGCAAATTTCAAGTGACAAGTGATAATTGTTTATATATTTATGATATATTCATGCAAATAATATGGCAATTTCAATAGAAAGGTGAAAAGCAGAAACCATATCTCTTGTTTGTCAAGGCAGAAGAAGAAAAATTAAGCAAATGGAATCACAATCTTTATCTTCTCCTCCATCACTTCATATACGTATATTTCCTTTCTTCTCAAAGGGTCATACGATACCAGTTCTTCATCAAGCCCGACTCCTCCTCCTCCGCCATCCCAATAATGTTATCACTATCAAACCACTCCTTCATCGCTCGGTATCTTGCAGACACCACTGCCTCCATAATCGATCTCATTTTCCTGGAAAACATCCCTGAAATCCCATTCGGCGTCCAATGTGCCGATCAACTTCCCTCCATATCATTGTTTCTACCATTTGTCGAAGCCACAAAACTCATACAACCAGCCTTCGAACGGGCGCTTCAGAGTCTGACACCTGTTAGCTTCATGATATCGGATGGATTCCTCTGGTGGACCTTAGAGTCTGCTTTAAAATTTGGTTTCCCAAGGTTGGTGTTCTACGGTTTTAACAATTATGCCATGAGTGTTTCAAAAATTGTTTTTGCGAATCGTCTTTTGGTTGACCGAGAATCAGATGAGCAATCAACTACTTTGACTCAATTTCCTTGGATTGAAGTTACTACAAACGACTTTGTTCCAATGTTTATCCATCCTGAACAAAATATTCCTGAAGTTGAGTTCGCAATAAAGCATCTAGGATCAACATCAAAAAGCTATGGCATGATTGTTAATAGCTTTTCCGAGCTTGAGCCCGTGTTTGTTGATTACTGGAACCGAGAGGAAAACCGAAAGCCTGGTGTGTTGGACCCCTTTCCCTGGCTGAGCCACCAAGGAGTAGTAAACATCAAACACTTCAGAAACCCACATGGATTCAGTGGCTAGACCAAATGCATGACCAGGGATGCATGCTCAGTTTTGTATGTAGCATTCGGGACTCAAGCAGAGATGTCGTCCGAGCAACTCAAGGAATTGACAATTGGATTGGTAGAATCGAAAGTGAACTTCTTGTGGGTGATAATAAAGGAAGAGTGGGAGCTAGGAGAAGGGTTTGAAGGGAGAGGAATAATTGTGAGAGAGTGGGTCGACCAGAAGGAAATCTTATTGCACCAGAGCATACAAGGCTTCTTGAGCCATTGTGGATGGAATTCCGTGATGGAAAGCATATGTGCGGGGGTGCCACTCCTTGCTTTGCCAATGATGGCTGAGCAGCCCTTGAACGCAAAAATGGTTGCAGAGCAGATAAAAGTAGGGTTAAGAGTAGAGAAATGCGATGGGTTGGCGAAGTCGGAGGAGAAAAAGAAGACGGTGAAGGAGTTGATGGAAGGAGAGAAGGGTAAGGTGGTGAGGAAGAAGGTAAAAGAGTTGTCAAATATGGCGAAGAAGTCAATGGAGGAGGAGAAAGGCTCGTCTTGGAAGACATTAGATATGCTCATAAATGAAGCAAGCAAAGCGATTTGCACCTGCAGAAATTCCACTGTTGGTGTTTAACGTTTGCAGTTTTACCTAAGTGTTGTTATATGTATGCTCTGTCCATCTCGGATGGCTTAATAAAAGTTAAAGCTTAAGCAAAAATCGATAATAAACTATAATTTTAATCATTTCGTTTAAATAATTTATTACACATGAATAAAAGTTTAAGTTAAAAATCTACGCCTGCTAGCAATCCCCATAACATCTCATAATTAGAATTTGATCAATTCACTAATTTTTATGAATCACACCTTTCTCGGATTTTTCAATACGTGAACAATTACAGGCAATTGCAACTGCGGGTAAGTCAACAACATGACTCCAAAAATAGATATTTTAGAAACCTCCTATAATTTCGGTTTTTTTTTGGGTAGTTAGTTGAAAAACCGTTCACAGAATTCAAAGTGTGTCCCAATTTAATTAATTAATCCATTAATATAATTACTTAGACATGAAGGAAACATTCATTGTGGTTTTAGATCACTAGCTATCTACCAAATTAAATTAATTATGAAATAAGAGGACTTTTATCTTCGTATGAACAAAATTATCCATTGACCATGAAAATGTTTCTTTTTCTGTTTCTGCTTAAAAATATAAACTCCTTTCGAAAATAATAAATATAATATGAACCGAAAGCATTTATTGTTAACTCTTTCTCCATTATCTTTTTCCAAAATTAAACCTAAGAATCACACGATTAGTTTTTCTTCATTCATCAGTTCTTTTATTCCTCTTTATAGCTAAACCCAGTTTATTAATCAACAATTGTGACTCATTAGTCATTATGAGTTGATGAATATTGACTTATTGGTTATGATAAATTGACAAAGGCTAACAAGTCACCTTATTTGGAAATATATTTTTGTCTTTCAAAGTTAAACTTGACTAAACAATAAAAGAAAATATAAAATGTACTAAATATTAAAACAACCTCCTAAGTTTTATACTTATTACTAAATACCAAAATAGCCTCCTATATATCAAATCTTTTGTAGTCAAAATAGGATATAAGTTTGATAAAAAAAATTAAAGAAGTGATAAAATAAAAATAAAAGAAAATATTTATAAGAGAAGGAATTGATTAAAAAATGAATAATTTTTACTAAATTTTCCTCTTTCCTCTTTTATTATTTTTCATTTTCTAGTAGTTTTGTATATATTTTTCTTTTTCTAGTAGTTTTCTATTTTTTTGAAAGAAAAATTATTGTGGAGGGAAAATACTATGACTGAGATTGATGAAGTTTGAGAGGTGTTTGTATATGAAGATCAACAGATTATGATTATATGAGAGATTAATATCTTAAAAAATTTTAAATGGAGTACAATAAGTACAGTTTCTATAGTTTAATAGTGAGGGGTAGCACCACCCAAAATAAAAAAAGAAGAATCATCCCCCAATTTGGTGGTGCGCTGTAAACCCCCATTGCCGATCCCGTTCCCGATCCCGATCCCAATCCCATCCGGGTTGCTAGTCAAGATTCTACCAACCAACGACTTTAGTTTGCCACCACAACAACATTATTAGAAGAATTAAACATCATACTCAAAAGATTTGATATCAAATTTCGATACCCTTTAACCATCCGCAACCCAACCAAATGTTTACCATTTATTCGACCTACATCCTACAAATCAATAAGAGCAACTTTGAAAGATATACTTCCATCCCTTCCCACCACCTGCTCTTTCAGTTATTCCTTTGATTAAAAAGAACTTCAGGTACTACTAACAACTAAAGTTTAAAATTCAGAATCCTATTTAAATAAGTTCAACTTATTTACATAGTTTAGTTTTTATGGAAGAACAAGAGTTCAGATGCAATAAGATATTTTCAATCATGATTATGGCTAAAACCAAGCAACTCTAAGCAAGAAAGAAACACGAATAACAACCAACAATTCCTTTAAATCCCAAAGTTAAGGATGCTAAAATTTCAATGGGCAAATTAACATTAAACACAACATCTTTAGGTCCTAATTGGAACTAATCTGATTTCACCGACACATATTTAGGAACTAATACAATCCAAAGCTTGTCCATTCTATGCAGGATGACTGAGCAGTAATGAGCGAAACAGAAAAGTATGACTTAGTTCTTCTCAGTGTTGTTCTCCAATTCTTTTCTTAGCTGCAGGGAGAAGTCATCATTCACATCATCATCATCCCAATCATCTTCCCATTGCTGTGTAGTTTCTTTTCCTTCTTCCTTTTCCTCCCACTCTGACAATGTCAATAAACCATGTCAACAGAAGTTTCAAAGAAAATTAACCGTTCCTACCATTAGAGTCAAAATAACAGAGGAAAGTTTCAAAGGAATATACATGGGCAGTTTTATATAAATTCAGTAAAAGAATTGAAAATATGACAACATTGACAAGTTGATTTGAGTGGCAGTTGAGATAGAAGCAATGCACTGTTAGCAAACCCAACAAAAACCCAATTTACAAAACAAAGTTTTATCTTCCTCATAATCTCACACTGGTAAGTTAATATGCTTTGACGAAAAGCTATTAAAAGGAGATACTGACAATAACTTCACACCTTATTTCGCTAAACAATGTGTCTCCATATAAAGACCTAATCCAACCATTCAAACTTTCACAGAGATCTAATCCAACTGCAAATCAGGAAAATTGAGTTGAAGAACCGGCAGCTGCATCCTTCTAACTGTCCCCTATGCTGCTACTTGATAAATATCCACATGTTAACCCAGAGATAGGTTTACATTACAATGGAAAAACATGGGTAATCTAGTTTCTCATTCCAACAAATGATTTACCATCCTTGTTTTAAATTAACTTTCAAGTATCCCCTACAGCTTGGATTCAACGTTTTAACTAGGTATCAGCAACCACCTCCCATCTTTGACAAAACCTAATCTCTTCTGCCTAGGTATTGCTTAAATAAACAGAACTTGTATGAACAACATATTTGCTACTCTTGGAATCTACCCAACACATATAGCATAAGTTGTATTATGACTCATTCAACAGTTGATAGTATGCAAAACTCAGATTTAACTCTCACAATGAGCTTGACAACCATTAAGACCATAAGGTCAGTCAACTCATACTCTTCCGCAGCCTACTGAAGTTGTCAGTACCTATTTATATATGGATTTCTCCAGTTTGGCTCCACTGAATCTATCTCCCGTAGTAATATCAACCATACTGGTCTCGGAAAATTTTCTCAAGATATTCCTCAAAAATTCAAATCTTCAATGCAATCAACAAATCACTTCTGACATTTTCAACTAAATAATCCCGTAACCGAAAAATCATAAACAATCAAGTTGAATTACAGCCGGACCCTTCCCAACAAGAGCCTCTGCAACTAGCAATTGGGTCTTCCACTTCAAACTCAGAAAAATCGCACTTAAAAAAATTTAAATAACAAAATGGCTTTTAAATTTGTTTCTTTCATAACTAACGCACTATAAATAACACAACTATGCTAAAAAAAATGTTAATTTTTAACTACAAAAACTAACCTACAAAATTAATTGAACAGATAAATTAAAACTCAAGACAAATTTCCAAACGATTATAATCTTTGAGAGATTCCAAAAGATGAAATATCTAATCTATATATATATATGAATAAATAAATTAAAAAAAAAACCTTCGTTGATCTCAAATTCTTCAAACTCATCATCGTCCTCGAACAAATCAATTTTGGGATCTTCGTTTGCTACTTTGGTTTCCTTCTCCATTTTTTAAGCTTACAAAAGCCTGAATGAATCAATCAATTACCTAACAATTAATTATTTTGTCGAAAAAGAAAAAAAATTACATGTAAATAAAGTGAAAGAGAAAGAGAAAATTCACCAATTACCTGCAAGAAAGAGAGTCAAGAGTTGAAACTTACTTTGAATCAGAGAGGTTTCTTGTTCTTCTGAGCAAGCGAGATTCGACGGTCTGCGGTGATTTATATTCTTCTTCCTGGCTAGTGGGCAAAGCACAGGTCCACTGACGGGGTAAACACATAGACACCCTGAAGTTTGGGTAAAATAAAAACGTTTCCTCCAACTTTTGAAAATCTAAACACTCCCAAATTTTGGATGAAGTGACATAAACATCCTAAATTCAAATAATTTTTTAATACTTTTTTTTACACCTATTTGACTTATTCAAAATTTAATAAAATAATAAATATTCTGATTTATATTAATAAAAAATTATAAAAAATTAATTCAATAAAATAAAATAACAAAAAAAATCTTCGACACTATAAAAATATTATCTTTAGGCTAAAAAAATTAATATTAAATTTGTTATAACTAAATATTGTCTTTAATTTTATTAATAGGTAATAAAAAATTTAATATGTAATATTCTTTTTAGTTTAAAAATAATATTTTAGTAGAACAGAGATTTACTTTTTTTATTTCATTTTATTGGATTAATTTTATTATGATTTTTTATTAATACAGATAGAATACTTATTATTTTATTAATTATTGAATAGGACAAATTGGGATAAAAAACCTTTATTAAAAAAGTTTTTTGAATTTGAAGGTGTTTATATACTTTAACCAATCCTTGGGGGTTTTAAATATTCCTTTAATATTAGAGGGAGTTCGTTGTTGGATTCAACCCGGGGATGTCTATATATTTATCCCGTCTAATGACCCGTTGACCCAAGGTAAAAACTGAATTGGGCTTAGAAAGAGGCCCACCATAATGGGCTGAATTAATTTTACTCGAATCTACCGCTTATATAAGTAGTATATTACTATATTTGCCTCCCACTATTGAGCTAAAAATTCTTACTTCTAATTATACCCTATTTAAAATTTATATGAAAAAAAATTCTAATAACACCTCATCTAATTTCAATATTATCATTACTTTATTATATTTCTTAACTCCATTTTCTTCCCGAAATAAAAGAGAAATTTTTTTTTTTGCTTTTTTTGGGTAAAAATTTCACAAAGATTATCTTTTGTAATTTCTCTTTTTTCACAATTAATTGATTTTAAGTTAGGATTAAAAAATTAGTTTTTATATTTATAAATCTAAAAGTAATCAAAATCCATAAAAAAATTCAATAAATGTTTTGGATCTATTCTAATTGGGAAATTTGCCAGAATGGCCTCCCAGAGCCGTCTGAAATGATAAATAGCCTCCCACCCAAAACCCTCCCATGCAATAGCCATCCGTTACAGCAACTAATTTCACTTTGACAAAAATACCCCTGTCTTCACTAACCCCTTCACAGTTAGCTTTCTCCCTCAAAGGAAACCGTGATACGGTTTCAAAGGAAATCGTGATACGGTTTTAAACTAAACCGTGATACGGTTTCTGGGGTATCCACGGTTTCGATTAAAACCTTACACGGCCACGACTGAAAACCGTGAAATGGATCACGGTTTCTGTGGATAACCACGGTTTTCATGGAAACCGT
>JANLJB010029378.1:0-14832 GCA_026212285.1 Bursera cuneata
AGAGTTTAGTTACATTGAAGCAAAGAGGACACTGTAGTGGATACTTCTGAAATCCAATGGCATGTTTTGGGTGTGTATGAGACAGATCCTTAGTCAAAAACTGGAACTCATATTCATCCAAGCAATTGTGGTCTTTCAAATTAGAAGAAGCATCCTCCAACAGTCCTGTTGCGTATTGAATGGAGAATCAATGTGTTGTGAAAATTAAGTCATAACTATTACAATGAAATCATAGGAGAGTTGATGGGAGGGGTATAATGGTAAAAGTACTGTTATATTGTGCCATTTGTGCTAAGGGGTTAATGCAATTTTGGGAAGTTTGTGTTTTGAAAACAGAATGGCTAATTCAGGAAAAAAAGAAAAGAAATGTAAAACGATATGAAGTGAAAGTAGTTGATGGATTGATGGAGTGTTAAGTTCAGCCAAGTTGGAGAGAGAGCATTTGTCTGAACTTCGAAAACCAGGAACATCCCAAACTTAAGCTCTCTTCTCTATATTTTTCTTTTTTTCTACTTTAATCATACACATATTCATTTACCTGGGCTTTGATTATTTAAAGAGTGAAAAAACAGAAGGGAATATAGTAGAATTGGAAAGAATGGGAGATGGGAGAGAAGGAGATTGGGAGTGCAGTGGTTGCAATAACCGAAACTATGCGTTCAGATCCTTCTGCAACAGGTGCAAGCAGCCTCGTCTTTTCGTCGACACCAAAACCCCAGCTGACTCCAAATGGCTGCCTCGTATTGGCGATTGGATCTGCGCCGGTATGCTTTACCTTTTCTATTTATCACTTGAACTTTGTATGCTTTTTTTTTTTTTTGGTGTTTTGTATTTATTTCCGTATTCATATTCAGTGTAGTCTAGGTGGCTTTTCTTGGCTCTATTTGGGAAGTTTTATATTTTTCTTCATCATAAAAACTTATTTTCTTGTTCTCATGAACTTCTGGTTGGATTTTGATAGTTAGGATTCCAGGGCTACTGCTAGATTGGGATTTTTTTTTTTTTTTTTTAGGTGAGGGATTTTGATTAATGGGTAAATTCTATTTGTCTAATTCATTGATTGTTACTAATTCAATGTGGCTAATTAATTAATTAATTAATGTAGAATACTGTCAATTTTATTGTGAAATCAGTTGAGTTTACCAATTACCTTCAGTGATAGCTGCTTTTCAAAAGCCTTTCCATAAGAGACAGAGTCTTATTGAATTATCTAAAGATTGGATTGCATTGAATTGGACTGGAAAAGATTGAATTATACATATGGTTGGCCTGTCTTTCGTGCTCTGCTGGCATAAAAGAAACATATAGTAAGTAAGATGAAATGTCTCCATTAAGCTAACTAAGATAGTTAGATAATTATTTGAATTACAAAAAATTTAAATATTTTGATATCTAGTCTAGTTGAAACCCACCCCCATGTGTCAACTTTGCATGCTTAGTACTGGACTATTCTAATTTTTGCAACACAGGCTAAAGCTGTGCCAAACATGGGTTATATCCTATTTAATACGTGTGCCTTAAAAGTTTTTGTGAAGCAAATTAGTGGCCAAACTTGGATTTTTGGCTCTACATTATGCTTTGTTTGGCATATGAGCAAATGTAGGAAAGAGATTACAACTTAAGAAATGAATTTTAGTTTTTCATCATATGGGACATTGAGATGGTAGCCTAAGTTTGGTTGCACCAGATTTAGAACTCAGCATAATTGAAGACCTTGATGTGATGTTCCACTTTGAAGTAAAAACATGATGGGATATGTAATTGGAAGTCTCTCTCTCTCTCTCTCTCTCTCTCTCTCTACAGCTTTCCCAGCTCACAAATATGATTTACTGTTTTCTCAGTTTTAGTATGCACTTCAGAAAGCTATTGAACAATCTTGGCAGCTGAAGTCTTAGTTGGTTTTTCTTACTGGGTTAGACTAGACACTATTTTAAATGAGCTTGAGCGCAATTGAAAAGTCTAAAAAGCGTAATCATATGCTAAACATGCAATAAAATAAGTAATTCTTGGCTGGTAGTTGGTGGTGTTGTTGAATAAAGAGGATCTATCTCAAAATGTCATTATTAGGGGTGTGAGCAAAACTTTCCAACCACTTATGGTTATAAAAATGTTCAATTGATCTGTCATGATGTTTGACTTCCATCAGATCCATGAATTCAATATGACTTTTCTATACAGTTGGTGTTGTTTTTATTTCAAGTGCTTCTTTAATATGTGTTTTATTCTGTTAAGATGAGTTAGGAGCTTGCTTTCAATTAGGTTTAGTGTTTTTGTTTTTTGCATGTGTATTTGGTGTGTAATGGGCTGTTGGTGTGTGTATACTTGGCTTCCCTTCCCTCTTGGTTTGGGTTTGTATTGGCAATGGATCAATAGGTTGCACTAACAACAATTATGCATCAAGAGAAAAGTGCAAAAAGTGTGGGCAACCAAAGGAGGTAGCAGCTATGCCAGCAATTGCAATGCCTGGAGCTGCTCTCCCAACTTATTCACATTATTTTGCCAGGGGCCTTGGAGGACTGGAGCAGAAGATGAATATTGGATTAGTGGGCAATGGTGCTCTCCAACAGCTTCCTTTGAGTTCCAACTGGCCTCTAGGAGGGGCTGAGCAGTATGGATTTCACTCTTCTTCTTCTTGGCCCTTTGCTGGTAACCATGGTTCTGGACTAATGTATGAGAATGCTGCTAATCAGCCTCCTTCAGTTATGAAAGGATGGCGTAATGGTGACTGGATTTGCAGCTGTGGTTTCCATAACTATTCTTCACGTGCTCAGGTATGTGATCATCCCTGCCTGGATATGATAAAAAATTTTCCACTGTTGACAGAACTAAATTCTATTTGTTTTTCTTTTTAATTTGATATATTTTGAGTTTCTTTGCAGTGCAAGAAATGCAATGCTTCTCTACCACCAGGTACAGCTTCCTTCCTTGTCAGCAGAGTACTAAGAAGTTGCATTTTGGCTGCCAAATATTTGTGTTTGTGGGTTGAAAAATGCCATGATACATTGATTGGTGTTATATTATGCCAAGGTGTTATTTTTGTTGTTTCTTGATTTCTTAATTTCCTTGTGGCATTTATGAAACCATCAATGTGCATACGGACCTATAGTTGACATGCAATATAATTCCCCACGTATTACAGTGGGATCAATTTTGCTTATGATAGATCATACTTGCTTCTAGCATTGCATGAGCTTTTAATGTTAAAAGTTGGTCAGTATTTACAATTTCTTTCTTCTCTGCTCTTTCTTTCCCCTTGTTATCCGCATTAGTGAGTTCCATCTGTAGTGATTAGCTTAAACTTGTTGTCCTTTTTTATTATTTCTCACTTTAGGGTACATAGCTCTTGGAACAAAGCGTTTGGCATCTGAAGAGTTTGTTCAAGACTGGGATAATAAGAGATTGAATTCAGGACAGGTAAGGAATTATTTTCTGTTTTGGCATTTTAGATCAAGCACTATTGTGAATATCAACCCCTATATCTACCCTTTTTATTTTTCATTGTGTTTTTCTGGATGGATGTATAGATAAATGGGCTGCAGAAATCAAGTCCATTTGAGCAAATAATAGGCCCCACTGATGATGCAAAAGCTGGACCTTTTGCTTTATACCCTGGTGAAAGCTTGGATGCAGCTCCAATTTGGCAAGTGCCTATGTCATTTCCATATCAAGCAACAGCGCCTGCTCTCGTTGGGAAAGGGTAATTTGTATTGAGCAGATACTTTCACATACATCCTGATTATCTTGAAAAAATTATCTAAAAATATTTTCATTATCTTGCACCACTATGAAATTTTGCAAGGTTTCTCATTTCTTTACTTTTATCTTAAGATTCTCTAACTTATTTCCAACTCTTGGAGCTGTAGACAGTGATTATTTTTGCTTAAGATTCTCCAACTGATTTCCAAGTCTTGCAACAGTCAATAATGATAAATAAATTTCTGTATGAAAATCTCCTAGATAAAGTTAGCATACAATATTATTGTAAAGAAGCTTTTCTATCATGGAGACAAATGCCTTCTTTTGATTGTATTTTAATGCTTGGAATCAGAGCAAAGCAATGGCGAAATGGAGATTGGATGTGCACAAATTGCAACAATCATAATTATGCATCTCGATCAGAGTGCAATAGGTTAGTGTTTGACTTTATTTGTTTCAAACATGCTAAAGTATACTTGATGGTTCTCAGAACTGTTGCTTATGCCATTAAACTATTTGCATCTTAATTTTACATTTGCTATAATTTGATGATTTATTGAAGACAACACCTTCTACGTGAAATTTTGATAATGGTTAGTCATATTGTCAGCATGGACCTGCAATGGACACAAGATGTCAGTAAGGAATCTTGCGTTACGGTGGTCCTATGGATGGAATTTGTACCTGTATATTCAAGTTCCTTTCATTAGATTCTGTAGCAGTGAGCAAGCTGTAACGCAAAATTCTGCTCTTCGTCTATCAATCTTCTAGGAAAAATGAAAAGAAAAGAAAATTAACCTAATTTGTATTCTTTGGAATTAGAAGCTTAGTCCTGTTTAAAAGTGTGTTGACTCCAACTATTCTCCCATCTGAACTTGTTCTCAGTTGGGTATGTTTGACCTTATTGTCAGTTTAAAGAAATTTGGAGCTGTCTGATCTTGTTCTCAGTTTGTGTGGGGTTTGATATTTATCAGCTGATAGTCTTTTTTTCTTTAGTTTTTTTAACAGAGGATGAACTTGGTCTAGTATGCATATCAGCTTGGTTAACATTGAAAATAAACATAGTAGTCTCATCAAGTTCTTAGGAAGGCCTTTGTTTAGTTAACAGCTTCACCTCCTGTGATTTTATGCTGGCTATTTTTCCCTTCTGCTCTTCTTTTTTCTAGGCAAACTGCAGATTTGAGTTCTTTTCTTCTTTCTTCTTTACCTGAACCCCTGCCCTTTTCCATTTGGCTTTCTTTGGTCTTAACTAAGCTGTTCCAATTCATTTATGGGATAAGGCCACTGCATCATTAAGTCACTCTAAACGTTTGGAGTTTTTCTTACGCAGGTGTAAGACTCAAAGAGAAACAGTGAGTCAGCCGGTCAGTGCAGTATAGTTGCAACCATCGAGGCATTATTTTGATTGTTTTACCTTTGCTGGTAAATGCCTAAATAGTGTACCATGCTGGAAGAGAAAATTCAAAAATGTCATGGACCTGTTAAATTCTTAGACGTAAGTAACTGGAGATTTGTGGCATGTTTCTTCTGCTCAAGAGATTGGTTGTGAGTGGTGCCAGTATATTTTGTTTTTACAAGGCTTGTTCTGTTTTATTACTTAGTGAGTGATACTTATTAGTTTTTACCAAATGGTTCGGTATTCATTTTTGGTGTTCATGTGAAAAATAATTTGCTATACAACTCCTTTAGTCTACAGCATTATTGAAATCAAACTTTTATCACTTCTTTCCAACATAAGGCAAGAAGACTTGTATAATCAATTATCTATTGTTCTTTCTAAGATGATGCACAATTTGTCTACAAGGTGACTAACACACTTCTAAATAACTCTCGATAAATAAAAAAGGTGAAGAAGGAAAGAAAAAAAACTACAATATTTGATTTTCAAGATAATGGTTGGGATGAATCATGAACCGTTGAATACGGAGGAGGGAGACAGAGGAGGAGTATCCAACTGGTAAAGATTAAGTGCGGGTCCCACAAAACGGAAGAGTATCCAAGCGCCAATCATGATAAAAATGGAAGCGTACGCAAACTTGTTGAGCCAGAAGAGCGCACCCTTCTCTCCCACGTAGAGCTCTATCGCCTTCTCAGCGAGGGTCATGTCCTCCCAGTTCTTAGGAGCAGCATTAGCTGAAGCCTTCAAGGGTTGTTTATCCCTAACACCATCTTCACTCAGCTGTCTTCTCCTTCTTGAGCCTCGCCGAAAGCGTATTTCCACGGTCTCTGGAGGTGCAATAGGAGGAGGAATTTGCCGGGGAGCATCGTTGCCACCAGTGTTGTTGCTACTGCCGCTGGTGCTGCTGATGGGACCGATTTTGACGGATCGCTCACCATAACTGTTTGTTAGCAGATTTTGTGTTGTGGTTGTTAAGGGTTTAAAGGGAAAGGGGATGGGGATGGAGGCTGATGGTGATTTTGAAGGCAGATTTTGTAGGATATTTGTGTTCATGGCTTTCTTTCACCTACACTTGTAATTGCACAACGATGGTTTCGGTCCTCTCGGATGTGCTTTGCTTATCCCTTTTATTATCCTCCTTTCTATCCATGCTCTGGTGTGGCAGCTGCATAATGTTCATGCCGGAACCTCCAATCATATAATGACACGTACACTATCAAACAGGAGAATTTGCTATTTCTCAAATAACCGTTATTAGAAACTGTTCTGTCACTGACCAAACAAAAAAGAAAAAAAAAAGGGTAATAAATTAACATAATGGTGGGAGCTTTGGTTTGAAAAAAAACCATCTTAGGGTAAAAATAGAAGATGAATTTTGGAATTAGGAAATATTAAATAAATAAATAAATAAAAGGGAGAGAGAAAATAATTAAATTTGATATATAAATTAAATATTAAATGTAATGGTACGAAGTATTTCCTAACACGGACTTTGACTATCTACGTATCTCAAGAGTGTGGTATCGCTGAATGTTTGTAGAGCAAACCAACAACTCAAGGGTATCGAATATAATTTTCCTAAATAAATAGAGTTCAATTTTCTATTTTCGTAATATTCTTTGAATTGAAATATCAACTATAAGAAGGGCGTGGATCACCACTAGTCTCTTGGACTTGGAATACAAGGGATTTCGCCCAGGTCTAAACGAACACTCTGCTCCGGCCATGGAGAATGACGAGAACCGACTCAAAACAGCCGACCCGTTTCTTCTTCAGTACCAACCATCCGAACTGAGAATTGCTTCCGAGTTTCTAGCCACATGGCTACCTTTCCTCTCCAGAGATCTTTGCCATAATTGCACGCAAACCCTCTCCGATCGCGTCCAGTCTCTCGCTAGAGGTCTCGACAAAGGTACTGCACTTCCTCTAACAATTGAAAATTTCACTTGTGGGAGACACTTGATTGTATGCGGATGACATATTATACTTAAATAAGAATTCAATTTCTGTTTAGGGTTAAGGGAATCTGACACAGTTCTATTTTTTAATTTTATTTTTCGGAATTTTTGAACTAGGGGGTGTTGAATCGGAACCTTTAGATTTGGAATTGGATGATAATGGAGCGTGTTCAACCTGTTCAAGTCCTAATATTATGGAATCACAGAACATTAGTGATAATTGTGACACAAATTCTCTTGGAAGTTGGAAAGACGCTGCCGAACTTAATTCACCGCGTAGCTGCAAAGTTGGGACAAACGGCTCGACTGAACCTGGTCCAGAGGCTGCTGGCCTAACCTCTCAATCACCCTCCGTTGAAACACCAATTCCACGTATATCTTGGGCTGACATGGCTCAGGAAGATGAACTTGAGGACGATGAAGATCAACATGAATCAAATGAGCGGACCCTTGATATTAATGTTTCCAAGGGGAATTTGAGTAGTTCAAACACACTTGAGAAGTCCAAGTTGTCTAGGGAACAGAGAGAGTACATTCGGTTTATAAATGTGAAGAGGGAGAAGGATTTCATTTGTTTGGAGAAGATCAAAGGGAAAATATTCAATATTTTGGCAGGACTTGAGCTCCATGCAGGTGTCTTTAGTGCTGCTGAACAGAAGAGGATTGTTGACTATGTGTATCTACTACAGGAGCGGGGGTCAAAGGGAGAATTGAAAGGTTAGTTCTGTCTGAGTAGTTCACTTTGTATATGCCTTTCTAGTTAAATGCTTCTTTATTTATTTTGTGATTGAGTTGATGTGATTATTTGGTACTGTGTTTCTTTTTAGAATTGCTGAGGTTTATGGTATAAATTCATCTTTTGCAGAGTAAATTTCAATGCATATTTGTAGAAGGAAAGCTGAGAACAATCTAAATCACTTAACCAAGTTATCTCTATACCACGTTGTACCTCCCTTTACATACACACATGTGGTTAGGTTGAGAACATGGTTGTTTGCTAATAACAGTAAATAATACAGATTAACTAAAATAGAAACTTTAAGATGGCAAACATAATTTGTCCAGATGAGAATGAAAATAATGTTCTAATATGATAACCATCCTTTATGTCTCTTGGTACAGCAAAGTGGTAGATCCCTATGCATTACACCACTTGTATTGCTTTCTAGTTGGTCACAATTTCTCTTATTTTTCCAGTACTAGCACAAGTTGCCCATATTTCTATGTGGTTCTCATGACATTGCATAATCAAAGTCTTCTATCCTACGTTGTGAGTGAACTTATATTTATACTGTTGAAAGAAACTTTCTGTTTTCATATTTATACTACTGAAATAATCTAAAGGATCTCTATTCTAATGTTCTAAGTTAGAGAACATTTGCTTGCTGTAGGGTTGACTTAGATTGATGCACTGGGAGCTGTAATATTTTGAAAAAGAATTTCATTCGTGGTTTAAGTAAAGCTTTTCATAGTTTTTAATAAGAGAATGAAAGGAGAAATACAAAATGGTTAACAAATTGTTCCCTAAAGGAGATAAACTGTACTTGAAAACCCATAAACTTTGAAAAGAAATCTTAAAAATAAATGGAGAACGTGTGTCAGCCATTAAAGAGAATCCTAAAAGGACACTAAATCTTTAAATCAATTGCATGCTGCCTTTCAATCATACGAATGAAGAAAAAGGTCACATATCAAAGCTCTGGCACTAGAAAATCTTTTAGAGAAGCCAAAAATATAACTTTTACCACATAGTGATGGAACATATCCAAGTAACCTGTGTTTTTTCTTGTTTGTAATTTTTAATTTCTTGAAAATCAAACTTCATCATTTGATAGATTGAATTGGAAAGTCCTTCCTCTTAGGTATTGGAAAAGATCTTATCATGCACCATGTAGTTATTTAATGACCAGCAATGTCAATGCTAATAGACATTAATCTATACCTATCTGGATTATATGCAGAACGTACATATTCGGCACCCCAAAAGTGGATGAGGGGCAAGGGCCGTGTAACTATTCAGTTTGGTTGCTGTTACAATTATGCAAAAGTAAGTTTTCTTTATTGCATTGCTTATATATTGTTGAATAAGTGACAATCTTACTGAATTTGGAAGTTCTATTAGTGTCTGGTCAGGTGCCAATCTAGTCACAAGGTTTGTAGTAAAGGAAATTGTATTTTCGTATTGTTGCAGGACAAAAATGGTAATCCACCAGGCATTCTCCAAAATGAAATGGTAGATCCTATACCCCATCTATTTAAGGTGATAATTAGGAGGCTGATCAGGTGGCATATACTTCCTCCAACCTGTGTGCCTGACAGCTGTATTGTCAACATTTATGAAGAAGGGGACTGCATTCCACCTCACATTGATAACCATGATTTTGTGCGACCTTTCTGTACTGTATCATTTCTTAGTGAGTGCGATATTGTTTTTGGATCAAATTTAAAGATTGTTGGTGCTGGTGAGTTTGCTGGTTCAATTGCAATCCCTTTGCCTGTGGGGTAAGTATGATATGCAGAGTCCTGTTCCATCCCTTTTTTTCCTTCTGAGTGTTTAGATGCTGGATATGAAATTAATTCAGAAACTGAGAATTGATTTCTTTCAGATCTGTTCTTGTCTTAAATGGAAATGCAGCTGATGTGGCTAAACATTGTGTGCCTGCAGTTCCTACAAAGAGGTAGAAGTTGAAATTTTTGTAATAAATGACTTTTTGTAGTGCTGACTTGGTTTAATTGTGGTTTCCATGTGGTTTATACAAGGGTTGTATTCAAAAAATGGATTTGAAAAGTTAGAACAGGATGTTAGATTTGGCATTTTTTAAAATTGAGAATAAATTTGGTATTATTAGTTTTCAAGTCAATATCTAAAATGATAGTAGTAAAAGTCAATTTGGAAGATATATTTTGTGCAACTCTTTTTTAAAGAAATTTACAAGAAAGAACTATATGCCATAATAGATTTATTTATTTATTCTTTCATTACATTTAATTTTTCGGTTAACTGAACAAAAATTCTACTTACCTCAGATTGGTTAATGAAGTTGTTTCAATAAATTTTCTGAACTCAAAATAAAAAAAAATATTTTAAAAATTGATGTTGAATGCCACCTCAACTCCTTGCACTTTCTTGTTTTTGTTTTAGGATATCAATTACGTTCAGAAGAATGAATGATTCAAAACGACCAGTGGGATTTTTGCCAGAACCTGATTTGCAGGGAATTGAACCATTGTCATATGATAGGGACAAAATTAAAATGTTAAATTGTCCTGTATCTGACTACCATATAAGAAGGCAGCCAAGAAGAGTGGGCAATTCCAAAGCAAGGGAACATGACTATGCAGAACCTCAATACTCAACTCGATCCCAACGAGGACCTGCAAATAAACAGAAAGTCAGGCTGAGTATGGGCAGGGGCAACTGATGCATTCTATGACATCCAGGCTGAGTCTGGCCAGCTATTACATTCCTATGAACATCCACTATCTGTTGGTTTTGGCTATGGATAGCTGTAGGGCGGGTTGTGGATGTTTTGTCTCCAATGAGTTTGTTCTCGAAGGTTTGGAATCTTGAAACGGACATGGCATAGAGCCAATATATTTCTTTAGTAAAACGAATGAAGATGCCTTAACTCCTGCATAGTTATGATCCTTGACATGAAGAATATATACTGAGTGTCTGTTGGACTGCTTTTGATGGTTTAATGCAGTGGATTGCATATGAATTTTAACCATAAAGCCAGAGCCCTGATGCAGAGAATGATCGTAAACTTTTAAGTTTTGTGTAGTGTGAATTTGTTGAGTGGTGGATTGCTTTAATATTATGTCCAAGTGATTTGTTGGACAACTAAGGTTAGCATCATTCATTGATTTGTCTGCTACTTTGAGGTGCAGCTGGCATGATTGATCCCAGTTTGAAGAACAGCTGGTGGGCGCACAATGGAATTGACTTTCTGGAAGCTACAACTTGTTTCTGATGTATTATTTTTGTTAGGCAGACTGCTTTTGCTGGTGTCTTGTTATCAGCATGAAGTGCGGTTATATATTATCTTATTTTTGTTCAGGAGTGGACTCAATTTTGTTTAAATATTACAAGTTATATACTTGATTATATTTGCGAAGAACCTACGTTTGAGCATTCAATCCTTTCATCATAATCAACCAGCCTACTAATGGCTGTTATGAGCATTGGACGAGGCGAGAGCCTAAATTAAACCATTTACGCCTCATAAGCATGAGAAGTTAGGTCTAAGGGCGTATAAATGTATCTTCATTAGGTATTCTGATGAATCTAAAGGATATGTAATGCTTGGTGAACAACCTAGTAGAACTGTAACTGAAATTGAGTTCAGAGACGTCGATTTTCTTTACGAAGAAACTTCCAAGAGGAGATGTGGATAGAAATCTTGAATTTTATGATATGGATGAACTGGAGGAAGGTGTTTAAAATACAACTTAGTAGTTAGAGAACGACTCTATGCCTAATGGGAGTGACATTGATTACTAAAATCCACTACTATGCGAGAGCAAATGTGTAGGTGTCCCAAATCGTCGTTTGAGATTGAAGGAGAAGCATTTATGTGTGTTTTGCATTATGAGGATGAGCCTAGGACTTATGAATTAATATACCCTCTATTAATTTTGGGATTTAAATTTCTAAGAGTTAGGTTATTTGCATCCAAAAAATCTCTGTAAGTCGTTGTATATTATGAATTTGAAGTTCAATTACTTAGGTGATAACGATAGTATCTTGTACTTGAATTGGTGGCTCAGTTTTTTAAAGTAAGGGAGAAAAAAACTGTAACATCTCATTGAAATATCCTACTAAAACAAAGATTAGTTGTCAAAAACGTAGAAAAAATATGATAAATTGTTGGATAAATTTTTTTGTTTATACATGGAGGATGGATGGAGTTGGCAACTCTCTTAAAATTTATATGGACGGTAGGTTGAGTTGGCAGCTCGCTTAAAGTTCTCTCATCTAGAATTCTTGAAAAAGATGATCAATAAGTTAGTATTTGAAATCACTTTGATGTATTATTTCCCTTCAACCTTTTTTTTTTCATGTTTTTTAGTCAAATACATATCCTAATTTTGAAATAAACAAATTGAACTTTAATCTTTGAATTTGATATTAAACTTGTAGGTTTAAGAATTGAGAAAATATTCAAACCTTGATAATTGTAATGGAATGGATATTAACTTCCCAACAAATATTGTTTTTGTTATTTATTAAAAAAAAAACTCATATCAAATTAGGTCTAAATCAGATATTGGCGACTAAAACCAGGGTTTATCTAAGTGTCAAAAGTGTTTGTAGAAAAAAAAAAATTAAGAGTAAGGTTTCTTTTAATATATTTTGTATTAGGTTTTAGGTAATTTATTATGATGATACTAAAATAAAAAACTTCTAAAAATGGGGTTCCTTTAGTTTGGCATCGGGGTGTAAATAGCACTTTATATTAACTTGTAGCCCAGCAGATTGAACCGCAATTGTACTAAGCTGATTCAAAATACAACTCCAACGGCTAGTTTTAGCAGAAACGATGTGCCAGCACGCGCTCTAACGGTCACATTACCGTTAAAACCCCGTTCTGAATTCTCATATTCTCTTCATATACCTAATACGCTCACAGAAAAAACCATCTATCTCTCATCTTTGGCATTTCATTTGCTTTCTCTCTCGCTTGCTCGCTTTCTCTCTCTTTTTCTCTCTCTCTCTCTCTCTCGTTTTCATTGTAGTTCAATGGAGACCCCATCATCAACAAGAAGGGTCACCAGGTCACAGACTTTGGCTGCCCAAAACAACATCGATGGCAACGTTCCTCTCTCAAGTGAGTTACACTTTCTTCTTCTCCAAACTATACCACAAAAACACATAAAATTGGCTTAAAATTCTTTTCTTTCATAAATGGGTTTTTGACGTGTCTTATTTTGATGACATTAATTTCCAGGGGGGATTGAAGATTCCGAAAAGGCTCTTTCGCGATCAAGACAAAGAACCACCACAAAACAACAAGATCGTTCGGCGCTGATCGACATAACAAATGATTCACCGATTGTTGGGCTTGCAATGGGGGATTTAGGGACCCCGTCATCAGTCATATCCAAGCAAAGGAGCAGTAGAGCCAAGAACACACAAACACCTGGCTCTGGAGAGACCTTACTTAGGGGTCAGGTGAAGACGCTCTTGCAAAAAGTGGAGGAAGAGGCTGAGCTTTCAAAACTCTCGCTGGAAGCTCGTCCATTTCTTCACCTTCAAGGCTTTGTCAACTCTCCAATGCGACTTCTTGCCCCAACTCCAGCCAATACACCCCAGCTCTTGATTCTTGGCGAGGATGGGAGTGTCTGCAACAATGGATTAACTTCAATCAATCCTTCTCCTTTAATTGAAGAACAACTGATTTCCCAGGTTTATCCTTTGAGCGTTAATATAATTGAGAATTTTGAATGGACTCTTGTTATTTCTGGATTTTTTTCTTTTAATTCCGGGAACATTATTACTGGTTTATTGTTTTATTGATGATGATCCATTTGATTCTTTTGTCTATTATGAATATCAGGTAGTCAATGATATCTTTGACGGAAAGAAGCAAGAAAGTGTTGAATCTGAGAAAAATATGATCACTCGATCTCTGCTGCTCGATTTTTCTGAGAAATGGGAATTCTCAAATTCATCAGAGTGCTCCTCGGTGGTTACTGACCAAGGTGTACTAGCAGAAAAGAGTGTCAGCAAAGAAAAATCGTGCCCAGATGACGATAACTCTTCTATTTGGTCTATTCAGGTCAATGCAAGTACCCATGATGACGATGAGGAGGAGGAAGAAGAAGTAGTGGAAGAATATCATTCTGATGACAATTACGAAGACAGAGAAGCAGAAGAAGATTGTGCTGAAGGCTTGCTTAATCAGCTCTATGAAGATATGAGCAAGATTAGTCTGAATGAAGAGAAGATAATGCCTAAGTTTAGCGGAAAGCTTACAAGATTCTTGTACAACAGTGATGATGAAATTGTTGAAGAGATTCATGAGAACAAGAATTCAGAAGGTGGTGTCTCGCCAAATGTCATATCCCTCAAGGGCTTGCCAACACCAAAAGGAAAGCACCTGCGCTTTTCGCCTGACCAAGACGATTAAGAAAACGATTTTTTTTTCTTCTTCATACAAACATTGAGCTAATTTCTTTTCAAGTGATTTTGATTTGGAGTTGATTATCACAAATGAAGTGATTGAATGTTCTTCTATAATAAAATTGATTAATGATGAAAATTGCGTTTGTTTCGGGAAGAAAAAACGGTGTTCTTTCAATTGGACTTTTCTACCACCCCTGGATGGATTATCAGATTTATTGACTAATTCAATTTTCGGGAAAGAGTAATGCCAATAAACAATTACCGAATTTGTTCACTTAATTATTTACTAAGTTGAACGGAGCAGCGAAGAAAACAATTACACTGATCGATCTTTCAACGTTTGTTGGAAGTTCTTCATCATATTGATCTATCAAAACTTTTATCAATTGAAGATCATATTGATCGATCAAACTTTTCTCAATTGTACAAGCTTTTTCTCAACATCTATACATATGACAGGGAAGATTAAGGTTTCATGAGATTTCTACAATATATGACAGGAGTAAGTTTAAGAAACCGGAGAAATTGTTTCCACTAAGGGTCCGTTTGGTTTGAACTCCGGAATCGGAAACGGAATCGGAATGGTTATTCATTTCTCCTGTTTGGTTCAGTATGGAATCGGAATCCGATTCCTGTGGAAGTTGTTTGGA
>JANLJB010029379.1:2950-14842 GCA_026212285.1 Bursera cuneata
CACATGCAATCAACACATAGAATTCATATTCACTAATAATAGTAGCTAGTAATATGAAAATGAGTGCTCAATTGCTCATTTTAAGAGAAACTGAAGCGATTTCTATTTGGAGAAGCAAAGAACATATTGTATCAAGATCGATCGAAGATAAATATAACAAAAAAATAAATAAAACATGAAACTTTAACTTCAATGAGACATATATTGAGATGTTGTTTCACTTCAATTACTTACTTTATCTGTTGGATGTGTCGGTTAGCTAGGCAACAAGCAGAACTAACCTGGGTTTCATACTGCTGAGGAAATTGACAAATGAAATTATGAGCATTAGAAGCTTTGGCTGCTTCAACAACCCCTTCAATTGTGGCATCTTCCTTGCCAAAAAGTATGTTCTCCTTTATTGTTGTTGCAAACAGTGCAGGCTCTTGGCTCACTAGACCCATTTGTGATCTTAGCCACTTGAGTCGTAACTTATCAATAGCAACCCCATCAAGAAGGATTTCTCCTCCCAGTGGATCATAAAACCTTTGTAACAGTGATATAGCTGTGGATTTCCCTGAACCACTAGCGCCCACTAAGGCTAATGTCTTCCCTGCTGTGATTTTCAGGCAAAAATCTTTGAAGATTACGCTTCCAGGCCTAGATGGGTATGCGAAAACTACGTGCCTAAACTCAACTTCACCTAAAACATCGTCAAGGATTTCACCTTTCATGTTTTCTGAATCAATCTTGGGGACTCTTTGTATTTCCTCCATTATATGTTCTCCTGCCGACATTGCTTCTGCCAAGTACTTCAAGTTGGCTAAACCAGCACCAAACGATCTGATATTTTAACGAACACAATATATATATATATATATATATATATATAATCATCAATGATGTTAGCAAAATAATTAAAATAGGCTGGAAAACTAGCAAGTTAGAAGTTTAGAATATTATAAGGAAGTGCTCTGTTCTACATTAATCAAAGAATATAGAATATTACAAAGGCATCTCCCCTATACATGGCAAAAAATTAACAATAACATAATTATAGGAGATAACATCTGCAACTGATGCAGTGTAAGGTGGCAGTCATGTCATGACTAGTGTCTGGATTAAGGAATCTAAGAGTTGGCCTAGGGAGTTTAAGAGTTGATTAAAAAATCTAAAAGTCTAATTGCTTTGTTTGACTAGTATTTATGTTCTAAGAAGTCAGTTTATTTAACTGTGTTGCATAAGACTTTGATATTTGGTATTAATGTTGTTGCTTAGGACTTTTGGTCTTTTGTGTTTTCATTGCTTGCTTGTATTCCTATAAATTGACAAGACTTTTATGATGTAATTCAAGACTTAAGACTTAGAAATAGAAATTATCAAATATCAGCTTCTCATAAACTTTCAGTTTCTTGTTTTTGGCTAGAATTTTGACCTCTATTTTACCCTCTTTTCTCTTCAGCCCCGGGTTAGAATGCCAGCAAATCAAGTTTTAATCCTTTCTTGAAATATTTCCATCTTTGTATAACCTTCACATTGTAGACACTTGATTATTCTCTTGATCAATTGTTTTAATATTCCAAAAGGAATTTCTTGCTGTAAAGTCACCCTGAAAATATAGACAAAGATTACTTTGCAACTAGGAGCAATTTAAGGCAAAGGTTTTTACTTACAGGCCACCCTTGGTAATGGCAGATCCAATAGCGTAAACAGTTCCTCCTTGAGCACCATGGTACATAACCATTCTACTACCATAATAAGACATGAAAGCCCAAATAGCAAAAACGATTCCGTTGCTACCAATGGCTAAGCCTTTAGCTAAGCCCTGTTTTAACCCCAAGTTAACTAACCCTTGTTGGGCTGCAGAGAATTCAGTGATAGTTTTGCTTTCATTGACAAAGGAATAAACGGTTCTTATGGAAGATATTGCCTGCTCTGCAATTGTACCGGCCTTATTATACTCTTCTCTCATCTGTCTTGCTATACCGATTAGAGTTCTTCCACAAATTAATCCAGGAACGACCAGAAGCACAACAAAGGGAAATCCAACGATGGTTAGCCTCCATAGCATCAAGAACCCTACTAGATAGCAACCGAAGAATATGGTAGCATTCATCAGAAAGTTTGGGAGCTGTACAAAGTCAGGAAAGAAACTGCTGAAATCACATTAATATGTAAAAAGTTCCTCTCTTCTGAAAAAGGAAAACTTTTAATATGTCACAAAGATTAAAATATAACGTTTCGTATAAGGAAAGCTATATTCTTTTCTTAAATCAAATATGATCAGATGGATAACCTTTTCACTAATAACATCTTGAATTACGAGACTATCATTAGAGACGCTTGTGATGACCTCTGCGGTGCTTGTTACATGCAAATCAAAGTATCCCAAATCTTGCCTTAACACTGCTTTTAAATATCTGGCTCTCATTCTTGCTGCTTGCCTTTCTCCCGTCCTTGTCCAACAATATCCCTCTAATATTTCCCAGAAACAAAGAAAGAGCGAGTAAAAGTTAAGCATAATATCAATTAATTAAACGACAAAATTTAGAAGTCTATCCCTTACCATATATGATGTTTCAATTTTATATGTTTAGTTTAGGAGAGTTGTACAGGAAAGAAAATATTATAAAAATTGAAAGTTTTTGATGAGATCATCCCACATTAATTTTAAACATTGGATGATTACTCAAAATTGCATCATCACATTCAATTCAAACTCACCTAGGAAACAAGCAAGCCATCCACCACAAGCAATATACAAGAAAAACACTGTATTCTGTCACCCACAAAATGACACCCGAGTTAGCCTTTATGTGCGCTGGTGCTAGATGTGTGTGCGCAACAGAAATAGAGAATTAGAGCGAGAAGGGAAGTAGCTAGGTGATTAACCTTGTTAATGTTATGAATGAACGTATTTTCGGTGACAGTTGATGCTCTACCAATATTGTTCATTAGTTTACTAGTCAAAAACAACCGCAAAGGTGTATTGAGCCCATCCCCGACTGCTCCGATGAATCCCAAAGCCATCAACAACATATCCACACCATCTGCATGCATGAAAATGGATCTTATGCACCCATTCTTTTTCTTCACCTGACTTTCTTTCCTTTCTCTACCCATTTTCAGAGAAACCATGACAAAATATTGCAAGAATCATGTTCTCACGACACTTTATATAGCATTCGCTTACTTTGAGTCCTAAAGGGTTTGTCTAGTGATAGAAGAAATGGAATGTTATAATGAATAAAGAAAGAATATTTCAAACTTGAAATATTGACTCAATTGACCGTCACCTTAAGATATTGGATTCAAGAGTCGGTGGTAGTGGTTATTGACTATTGGCAGCACAAGTTGGCCACTCAATTTTCCTGTCCTATGAATTCAGTCCCGTATACCTCATTGTACGTGTCAAACAAGTTCTCAGCCCGCACCGAAAAACAATAATATATATATTCAAGTGCGGTGGAAATAAATCCAGTAATAACATAATTAATGCTCGAGTGGGTTAGGTTAGTAATGTGCAAATGCAGAAGAGGTGATACGGCACTGATATAATGGGATAAAGTGGCTAGTAGACTGATATTTGCCGGAGCATGTGATCAACTTTAGTTGTTTATTTTACCGAATACATTTTATGCACCTCATTTCTCTGGACATTTTTAAATTAAATCTATTCTATACACCTTTTTAAATATTACATATATCTTTGTTAAATTTAATTAAATATAATGTTAATTAATTTTGTAAGTTTCTAGAAGTATATTTTCTTTGTATTTGTTTGATTATCAAGAAAGTATGTGAAATCTTGTTTGAAAATCGATTTTTAAAAGATGAGTTTTTTTTTTTTTTCGGTTGATTTACAAGTTTATCGAAGTAAGACTTTTATACAATTTGAGACAATAGAAATTTTTGTTTGATTTACTATAGAGATTGTAGAGACTAGGTTGTGGGAAATATATTTATATTTCTTTTTTGTGAAATTGAGTTTTGGTAAATGATATGTGAATATAAAACATAGGATTTAATAGGAAAACATATAATAGGTAATTCTACTTTATTTATACTATAGTTTTTATTATCTTGTCTTAATTTTTAATTTAATTTATGGATGATTTAGTGATTTAGTATTTTATCAAAATCGGCGTGTGTCAAATACTTTTAGGATTTTTATAGCCTCAATCTCAAATAAAACATTGAACATGTTAAAAATTGAAACACCCCCTCGACTTGATTATTTCCTACAATTTTTTTGTCACTTTTATCTGCACTGAATTGCATGAAAAAAGCCTGAAATTTAATTTAGTATAGTAATACCTAATAAATTGATGTATAGATCGATAATCGAAGTTATAAAAATATTCACAGCATTCAATTTTGAAGCACAAACACAATAATTCACTCTTGACATTTCTATTTAATTACAGAAAAAATTTCAAAGATCTTTTATATAACCTCTCCTATCACAACATGAAGAGCCATGCATCTTTGCATATGGCTTAACCGACTTACGTATTAATTTGTTGATGTTGAGTATTTTGGAGGCTAACCATCGCGTAGTAAGCTCCTTCAGGTCTCTTGGCCAACAAATGTTGGTGAGTCCCCTTTTCAACCACGCATCCTTTATCTAATACAGCAATTTGGTTACAGTTTTGTATAGTGCTTAATCTATGTGCTACCATTACACTAGTCCTCCCCACCATCAAGCGCTCAAGTGCATTTTGCACCATTTTTTCTGATTGACTATCAAGTGCGCTAGTCGCCTCATCTAACAGTAACATTGTTGGATTCTTCAATATGGCTCGGGCAATTGCAATACGTTGCTTTTGACCTCCGGACAACTGTATTCCTCTGTCACCACACCATGTGTCATAACTGTTATTTAGTCCCGTAATGAAATCATGAGCATTGGCTGCCTTAGCTGCCTCAATAATTTCTGATTCATCAATTTTCTCCCATGCACCATATATAATGTTTTCTCTTATGCTACCAGAAAATAATGTAGGCTCTTGACTCACAAGTGCAATGTGTCTTCTAAGGGACCTAAGGTGATATGATTTTATATCTCTACCATCAATTTTTACTACACCTTTTAAGGGTTCATAAAATCTTTGGATTAAACTGATAATTGTCGACTTACCGGAGCCACTTTGACCGACTAAGGCAGTCGATTTTCCAGCTTCGATGTTGATTGAGAAACCTTTGAAAATCATCACATCAGGTCTAGCTGGGTATGCAAAGTGTACATCCTCAAGTTCTATATGACCTGTAATTTTTTCAGGTTGGTAACCTTTAGGATCATCAGGCTCAATTTTTGTGTACCGGTCCAATATGGCAAAGACTGACGCAACAGCATCTGAGCCTTGGACGAGGTCTGTGGTCATGCTGCCAGCATCGGCTATGACATAGCCCGTGGTAACTAAGATCAATATCGTCTCAAGAACGGCTGTTGCAGAAATGTAGCCATGAGTGATAAGCTTGCCACCATACCAAAAATTTAAGGCCCAAGTCAAAGATGTTATGCACCGAGTGAAGGCTAGGACTAAAGCTGCAAACCATGATTGTCGAATATTCTCTCGCCTTGGGCCTTCTTGAGCCTTTTCAAGCATTTTCACAATCCGATCTTGGGAGGAGAAAGCAGTGATGGTTCTAAAATTGAAGACAGCCTCAGCAGCAAGCTTGCTGCTTTCATCTTGGGCTTTTAGGGCCTTCTTTGACAAGCTTTTCAGTAGTACTTTCCTAGTGTAAATGCATACAGTCACGAGAGGTTGGACTGCTATTATTACTAAAGCAAGCCTCCATGCAATGATTAGACCCATGGTGAAGGCTATGGCTATGACAGAAGAGGTTTGTACAAGAAGAGCCGCACGATCGACCACCAAATTTCTCACCTACCAACAATCAAAGAAAGAAGATCACTAGTTCTATATGTATAATCAAATGCCGACAAATTATATATATAAACAATTAAAAAAAATTATCAATTGCGACGATTGGTAGATTTAAAAAAAAAAGTTGGTAAATTAATACATACTGCGTTAGCATCCTTGGAAAGTCGAGAGCAAATAGCACCACTAGAGTTTTCATCTTGATCAAACCATCCAACTTCAAAAGTAATTATCTTTGAAAGCATCCTCTCTCTTATCCTCTTCGTCAGGTACTCTCCCATATAAGCAAAATAGTAATGCTGACTGATATTAATCAGAAACGAGAACACCGCTAACGCAATAAAACAAAAGGAATACATCCTTGTCTTCTCTTTAATCTCAACATGATCCGTCAAGAAAGACATGGATATCATCGAACCCAATAAGAGGGAATTAACTGGCTGTACTGCACCGACTAAGATTGCACTTAAACACCCTAAGCTAGCTTGTTTCCATTCTGGAAGACTGAAAGCTAACAATCTTCTAAAAGATGGTACAGGCAATTTTTTGTAATCCTCTACATTGCTTTCTTTCTGATCTGCAACTCCCGCACTTGCTCCAAAAGAGTTTGCAGAATTTGAACGACTGACCAATGAAAGTCTGCGACTGCTGGTGTTGCTTATGTCCAAGTTTGATAGAGAAGACTGGCTATGCATGGCTGTATTGACGTCGCTAATCTCTTGTGGGGTTGTTTTTTCCTTTTCAGTTTGTTGAAGGCGTACAAGTGAAGCGTAGAGACTATGCTCATCTCGTATTAGCTCCTCGTGGGATCCGATTTCCATGACTTGGCCATCTTGAACCACGGCAATGACGTCTGCCTCTCGGATTGTAGAGAGACGGTGAGCAATGATGATAGTGGTGCGTCCAACCGTAGCATTGTTAAGTGCTTCTTGGACGACACGCTCGGATTCAGAATCTAACGCGCTTGTTGCCTCGTCCAGGAGAAGGAGTCGGGGTGCTTTGATTATTGCTCGTGCAATGGCAATTCTTTGCTTTTGTCCTCCTGATATTTGAACTCCTCCGTCGCCAACCTGTTTAAATAATCATGTGTACGAATAAATTTGTAAATAGAATTTTTTTAATTTTAAATCTCAATTATTTTGATCTAAATTTATACTAAAAAATTTGTATAAAAAATCCTCCTCTATATTATTAATGTATAGTGGACGTGATGCGTAGAATCTATTCACAATCACAACTGCTCCTCTCAAGGAAAGTGAAGTAATTGCAACTTGCGAAGCAAAGGGCTAATTAATAGCTTTGAGTGACCAAATCAAGCGTACAGCTAACATATATTTATTACTCTTTTTAAAGATCGAGGACATATATACAGAAGAATAAGCAAAGAATAAAATACAATAGTTATAACTTCAATAAGAATCATTAATTATAATAATACCACTATTCAAGGCTATTCTAGAAACAATGAAGATCAATATTTTTGTTTCAGTTATTTTGTATGTTAGATTAAATGGATCGGCTAGCTAGGCGACAAGCAGGACTAACCTGAGTATCATACTGCTCAGGAAATTGAGAAATGAAATTATGAGAATTAGATGCTTTGGCTGCTTTGACAACCTCTTCAATTGTCGCATCTTCCTTTCCAAACAGAATGTTCTCCTTTATTGTCGTTGCAAACAGTACAGGTTCTTGGCTCACGAAACCCATTAGGGATCTAAGCCACTTGAGCTGCAACTTGTCAATAGCAAAGCCATCAAGAAGGATTTCTCCTCTAAGTGGGTCATAAAATCGTTGTAATAGTGCTATTACTGTGGATTTCCCTGAGCCACTACCACCCACTAAGGCCACTGTCTTTCCCGCTGGGATTTTTAGGCAAAAGTCTTTGAGGATTATGCTTTCAGGCCTTGATGGGTATGCGAAGTCTACGTGCCTAAACTCAACTTCACCTGAAACATTGTCTCGGATTTCACCTCCCATGTTATATGAATCAATGTTGGGGACTCTTTTTATCACCTCCATTATACGTTCTCCTGCTGACTTCGCTTCTGTGAAGTACTTCACGTTGGCTAAACCAACACCAAAGCTCCTGAGATACATTAACAAGAAACAATATGATATTATCAGTGATCTCGAACAAAATATAGTACTTAAACAGGGAAAACAAGTAATACAAACAATACAACTAAGAACATTAAGCAAGGGCAAAGGCGATGTTTACATTCCACCCATAGCCAGGCAGGCTCCAACAGTGAAAACGGATCCTCCTTGAGCACCATGGTACATGACCAATCGACTACCATAATATAACATGAAAGCCCAAATAGCATAATTGACTCCATTGCTACCGATGGCTAAGCCTTTAGCCAAACCCTGCTTTAACCCCAACTTGACTGACCCTTGTAGGGCTGAAGAGAATTCAGTGATGGTTTTGCTTTCACCAACAAAGGAATAAACAGTTCTTATAGAAGATATTGCCTGCTCTGCTATTGTACCAGCCTTATTGTACTCTTCTCTCATCTTCCTCGCTAAACTCATTAGAGTCCTTCCATAAATTAATCCAGGAATTACCAGCAGCACGATAAAGGGAAATCCAACGATGGTTAGCCTCCATAGAACCTAGAAGCTAACGAGATAGGAACCCAAGAATGTGCCAAAGTTAGTCAAAAAGTTCGGGATCTGTAACAATTCAGAGAGTTGATTGATATATAAGCAAAGAACAGCTGAAATCATATTAATATAATTACTTCTTTTAAGAGGAAAACTTTCAATTTCTCTGAAAAGTTAGAAATACACTTCTTTAGGAAATCAAATGGGTATCAGTTGGACAAACCTTTTCACTAATAACATCTTGGATCAGAAGACTATCATTAATGACGCTTGTTATAACCTCTGCGGTGCTTGTGGCTTGCAAATCAAAGTATCCCACATCTTGCCTCAACACAGCTTTCAAATATCTAGCTCTTAGTCTTGTCGTTTGTCTTTCACCTGTTCTTGTCCAACAATATCCCTCTAAAATTTCCCATAAAGGAAAAAAAAAGTGAACAACAATATCAATTTAATTTTAAATTATTTTTAGTAAAAACTTCATCATGAAATGAACACCCACCTATGAAACAAACAAGCCATCCTCCACAGGCCAAGTACACGTAAATCTTTGTGTTCTGTCACCCACGTCCCGTTTAGTCTTTATGTGTGCATGATGTCAACAAAAAGAGAAAGATAGAGGAGGGAAGAAGTCGAAAATTAACCTCGTTAATATCATGGGTGAACACATCTTCGGGGACAGTTGATGAACTACCAATATTGTTCATTAATCTACCACTCATGAACACCCCCAAAGGTACACTGAACCCATCACCGAGTGCTCCGATGAATCCCAAAGCCATCAAAAACATATCCACACGGTCTGCTTGCATGAAAATGGATCGTATAAACCCCTTCATTTTCTTCACCTCACTACCTTTCTTTTCTCTGGCCATCCTCGTCGAAATGAAACCAACCAAGGGAAAGATTCTCACAACACTTTGTTGCTGCTTTCTCTTACTTGCTACCAAAGGGGAGAGAATCAAAAGATTCTCACCATTGTATCCCCTCAAAATGTAATATTTACGTTTATTTCGCAAATTTAATAAATAAATTTTATGAATTTAAGATTTGCCAATTTTTAATTCCTTTCAAAGGGAGGCAATTGATTTTCAAGCAAATATCCATTTTTCAGGATATATTTTAACATTTTAAAGTTCGAGCTAACTAGTAGATCCAAAAATCTCTAAAATTTACATTTTCATCCTTATATTTAAGTGAGCACAAACTTTCTTACGTTCGAATTAGTTGATCTACATTAAACATAATGGTTAAAATATTGGTTTTGAAAGCTCAAATCTCAAGGGTGTTCATAAAAAGCTCCATGATTAACAGATGGAGATCTAACTAATCACACAGTTGACTTGAATTGTTTAGTTACTCTTATAATATATATAATATATATAGATTGTGATCTTCATCAAAGACAATAGCAAATGGAACTTCAGCTGCTCATATTATTAACAACTTCCTAGGTAGCTTTTATTACAAGGACAAATTATTCAACTACCAATTAAGTATATTTTTTTCTTCTCTAAACTGAAAATTTTATATTATGGAATGGGATAGTTGTTTACTGTGAAACATAATTAAAGATATTAATATGCTGTATAACACCTATATACTTCTTTAATTTATAGGAGGGAAAAAAACTTCAAACACCGTGAGATAAGTTAAGTAACACCGTCATCATTGTCATTGGGATGGTAACATAAACTTTCTAAATATATACCGTGGTTAAAAATAAAAATGGTAATAAATATATACATTATCAAATTAGTTAAAAAAATTCGGATTAATTGATATTGAAGCATAAATACATATACTCACTCTTGTTGCTTATACATATAATTATATACACTTAAAAATACAAAGCACTTATGACCTCTATAAGATGAAGTGCCATCTTTTAATTAGTTGATTGTCGACTAACTAGCTAGTATATTCTGTCGGGCTCTTTGGAGGCTAACCAATGTGTATTAAGCTCCTTAATTTAGGTCTCGAGCTCTCTAATTTTTAAAGTTTTGGTTTGTCATTTTCTTTCAATGGATTTTTGGGTTTCGATTTCTTTTTCTTTTATGGGTTTATGCTTTCGGAATTATTTTTTTTTTTTTGGTGGGTTTTTCGTAATAATGTTGACACATCCAAGAGGTTTGTCTAGATCTATACGAGTGGTATTGGAGGTTTTTATTTGAGTAGTTAAGATTATTGAAATTATCTTGAAATTTATTGTTGAGACGATTGTTTAAAGAAAAAATTACCTTTGAGTTGGAAGTATTCAAGCATATAATTTTTTGTTTTTTTAATCTATAAAAAGAAGAAAAGAAGCGGTGAGGAGAAAAAGGATTGTTAATAAAATTTTGGAACTTATTTAGTTCAATTTTGCCTCAAAATTGCTTTATTTAGCCACCGAAACGAGAGAATCCCTTCTCGGTCTTAGTAGGCAAGTCAAAAATCCCAATACAGCGTGAATTCCAACCTTGTCGTTTCCAAACAAGTGTACGAGGGAACAGGGCTGACATCACTAGCCTTAAATCAACTATAAAAGGTGCTTTATAACCCAAAACAAGGTATGTACAAAAAATTCTATTTAAAAGAAAAGAGAGAGAAAATACATAAAATAACCAAACACAACCAACCATTGCCTTCTAGATCATAACTCTTATAACGAGAGAAAATGACTCCGTGTATTAGCTAAAAGTGGATAAATATTGATTTCTTTCTCCCAAAAGTGAAAACAAACTTTTATTATCCCCGAAACATTTCCTTTAAAGGGAATTGTCACCAAATATCCAAAACATAGTAATTACACTACTCGCCAAGTTGCCAACTGCATCTTAATAACAATATCTCCGCTTATCATTAAGAAGGGGAGCAACGTTTCACCATAAAATATGAGTGTTTTGGTTACTTGAACGTCGGAGCATTAACGTCATCTGGCACCCCTTGACCGTTTTTTTTATTTTTCAATGATCAGAGATATATAGCATAAGCAGTTCAAAAATCAACCAGGAGCTTACAAGGAACGAGACCGGCACCAAGAGAAGGTGGTAGAACTAACGGGCTCATTTAATTGATAAAAAACATTTGTCACCATCCCGATTATCAAGTCAGAATTTGTCAGCCTTAAGTGAGGCCAAACTCTAACTTTTTCAGACAAAAACTATCTTTTTGTAGATTCGAGGAATCTTATTGAAGTTTAGGATCACATCTTTGCATTTCCGATCATCACCCATTTCAAAAGTCAAACCAAACCACTTTTTCAATCGAGACTGAGCTTCTAATCACTTATAACCAGAACTGACAAATCTCAAACTTTCTTTTCTGGTCACATCTTTATATTGTTAGAATATCATTTGGTCCTAATTCTTGGCATCAACAACATGGGTGAACATCTTCGGGGTCAGTTGATGAACTACCAACATCGTTCATTAATCTACCA
>JANLJB010029380.1:0-14843 GCA_026212285.1 Bursera cuneata
TTTATGTTACTTTATGAATAACAGGGGTGAGTTTGTTACTTAGACCAAACCTTGGGGGTGTCTATGTATTTACCCCTTTGCTGGTGACTTTTGGAGCATCAGTACTTGTCATATGAGAAAACATGTTTCTTGTTCTATGTTATATTATCTTCATTGTTAACATTAATGTTTACCATTGTTTCTAATTAATAATGTTGCAATATTCTTGCAGTGATATGTTTGATTTCAATTGACAAATTTATTGGTGTTGGTCATGGATGTTCTTGAAGGAGAAACAAAGACTGGTAATGTGGATTCCATACCTATGGAAAACAAGGAATCATCAGTGCAAATAAAGGTACTATTCTTTGCTAGAGCACGTGATTTAACTGGCTTGACTGATTTTTCTATAGAAGTACCATATGGTAGTACGACTCAAGATTGCTTGAACAAGGTTATTGCTAGGTTTCCAAGCTTGGAAGAGATCCGTAGCTGCATGGTTCTTGCTTTAAATGAGGAATACACAAATGAGTTAGTGATTGTTAAGAACAAAGATGAATTGGCCATTATACCTCCCATAAGTGGTGGCTAAATAGTTTTTGACCATTTAAAGGATCTTTNTCCATAAGTGGTGGCTAAATAGTTTTTGACCATTTAAAGGATCTTTTTTTTTTCCCCTAAAAAAAAAAAAAAAAAAAGAAAAAATGCTGATGTTGTATTATCTCTCGTCATTCTGAGCATATTAGAATTCATGAAATGCTGTGATGCGATATTTTCTGGCGGTGCAATTATTGTGGAAGATGGTTGCAACATAAGTATCCAAGTGCAATTTTTTCTGTGCTTAAACATGGATTATACGTTTATTGGAAAGTATTGTTGGCTTCCCATTACTTTTTAGAGAAATATATAGACGGATTTAGCTGGTTTCTTTAACTTGTTAAAAACTTTCTATAACAAATTAATCTAAATACAAGTCATCCTTCACGCATATCATTCTCACCAAGAGTGAACATGTTCCTGTTACCTGCATTTCCTTGGGATAGTATAACCTTCTCATAATTTTTGCTCATTGAAGTTGTACAAGATCAGTGAGCTGATAATTCATGAGATAGATATATTGTCCAATAAGGTCTATCCACATGACAAAGGCCATATAGTGATTGTGGCATCATGTAAGAGCACCAACAAGGTTAACGTGTGACAAAGACAATTCAACAACCATGAGTGATCTGATGTTCTTCATTTTCTTAGTCTTCATTCTGGTTCAATTAACCTTCCTCAAAGTTCTCTGGGAAGTATGACATCCTAGTACTTGCTTGCGTACAGCACAAATTCTTGCTTCTTGACAAGTAGTTGCAATCCGTAAACAACAATGACAATCCAATTACAAAGTGAGAAAGTTTTTCTATGATTTCAAACGTTAAGGAAAACCGGATGATACAAAATATATCTTAAAACATTCATTACCCTGATAGTCTGAGTATTAAAACTGTTCCAAGCCTCAAACTCTCCAACAATCCCTTTCATCTATTTCCGTGCATCTCCTAGAAGTGTAGAAATATGACCAACTGACCAAGTTGAAGCATAGGCCGAGTCAACCGAACATAACTCAAATGCTTTTGCATTAGTATGCCAAGGTAATCTAAATGTTTCTGTTACACAATATCTGTTGTAAAATGTAAAATTGTTTCATTTTCTGACATTAGATTAATCTGAATCCATGATGAATAAATTGAATGTTATTGTAGGAAAATATGATAGTTAATGATATTGTTTCCTTGGTTGAGTACAATTTAATTCCTTCCTTTTGAATCCTTTTTACACTGTTAGTTACACATCCACTAAAATGCCAATTGGTTCATATTCGTCATTTGATAATGCAAATGGGTGATGGCTGAATGTTAACCTTGATTGAAAATTATAGGAATGAGAGCTAGATAACTTACCTGTCCATCAATAATGATATCAACTTCAGCTTTCAAGTGGCACAGACTCAACTTTGGCCTTCCTTATTAAAATGAACGCGTATTTAATCTGATCTCTCAGATAAATTTCGAGAAAACATATCATTTTTGAAAGAAAACTATTAAATTTTAGAGAGTAAATGTTAGTTTAATAGCTTCCACAGCCCAATTGCCAAACAAAGATGACGTCACGGACCTCACTTCGTACAGTTTGACCCAGCGATTTGAACTCTTGTTAATGCAGTCAAGCGCTGAATAGTAATTAGACAAATGAATAGTATTTTATTTATTTTTCTATGAGATTAAACTAAAATAACCAAGGAAATGAAACTAAATTTTACTCTCTAATCAACGACTATGAGGTGGTAGATGGTTTTTTTTTTTATTTGAAGTCTGAATTTGATTGATTCTCAATTTTTCAAATATTTTAGTGTCTCATATAATTTTATCTAACTTGGAAAAACTAAAATATTTTAGTTTTTTTCTAAATGTTGAACTTTGAAAGGATTATATCACCTTAATTCTCTAAAATATTCTTATATAATTTATTTATGACATATTTATCCATAATTTTTATAAAATAATACATATTTAAATAAATAAATAAATATATATATATATAAATTATTACTTTGAATAATTGAAAAATACTTGAATAATTAAATTTCGGTATATAATCCAATTTTAATTATAAAAATGAAAATTAACATAGATAAATCAAAAGAGAAACCATAAACTCACAGAAAATAAGGGTTGTAACTAAAGAGAGTCGATTTGATTTCTGCAAATACTTTAACTCTACTAGATTTTCACCGTAAAAGCAAATCCCTCAGTCGAAATGCTGGACTGGGTTTCTGCTAACATTGTTATCTCCTTTGAATTTTCTTCCACTTCCTCGTCGTTTGAGGTGCCATCTCCACTCTTACTGGCGTTAGAGCTACCTTCGGACATTGTATCCTCTAAATCTTCATCTGTGGAGGCAAATCTCTTGGCCATGCTGGGTTCTTCACATATTGGACACACCCCACAACGTTGTATCATACATAGGACTTCATCAGTTTTACGTAATCTGAAATCAAATGTAACAGGCGTACAATGAACCTCAAGTAGAGCCCCACATCCGTACAAGTTAAAAAACCGATGTCATCTGGTTTAGTTGAAGCACTATCGAAGCAGCCAAACCAAACACAAAATATCATTACATTCGAAATCAATACTGTAATTATCTACCTCCAATTTAGAAACAACATATAAAACAAATCTGATTAGCCTTCTCTTGCCACAATGCTGAGGAAGCTCAATAGTTATCGAAGACCCAGAACTTTGATGGATGAACCACTCGGAAATTACACTCCCACGTAAATAATACGTAAACATATGTGTCCTTTTATACACCTTTAATATGAAATTCATGGTATCTTATGTGACATGAGAGAGGGTGTGAGCGGGAGAAAGGAAAAGAGAAAGAGAGATTAACCTTTTCATAATTAAGTCGTATTGCGGTTGCCATATGTTGTATTCTTTGTTGTGAAAGGTCCTCATTCAAATTCAGGCAGTACTTAAAATCGAAATGTATATAACGAAACAATACAAATCTATAAGCAAGCAATTGTTTTATTTTTTATGAAAGCTCTGGTAGTGATTGGAGTCGCTTGCAACCAAACATAGATAAATTGAATACTCCATGGAAGCTCTGGTACTGATTGAAGCATATCGCAATGGCTTAAGTCAAGTCTCTTTCTAGCTTAGAAAGTTGACTGATACTTGTAGGAAGACTCTTAAAATAGTTTCCTTTTAGAATTAAATTTCTCAAAGAAGATAGACCGTAGATAACTTCAGGGAAATGTTTTAGATAACAAAAACTAAATTCTAACTCATAAATTTCCTTAAAACATCAAATAAAGGATGGTACTTGAGTTATGGCAGTTGAATTTGCATTGAGGCTCTTTGATGCAGGCCAGATGGTGTTGAATTTCGTGGAGAAATATACCGATAGTTGACATTTTAAATTAAACGTATGCATACTATTTTAAACTCTTGAACACCAAATTGAATTTATATATATTATTTTCTTAATAGATGTTAAGAGAGAGAAGGAAGCTAGACCGAATCCTCTGCTGTGTGCTTGCTTGTCGCAAGAATCAAACAAAATTGGCCTTTCTCCCGGTTTATGACTTTAGCTAGAAGGGAGGATGCATTGGTCTGTGATAACTTGGCTCGAGACAGGTCTTTCTTGGAACTTAATAGAGTGGAATGATAAAAGTTTTTAGACTAACTATGGAGAGCTAAAGCCTGGTGGGTTGCCTTGAAGGTGTTGGGAGGAAATTCCAACAAAGGATGCTGATCCTGTGGCTGCTAGTGTCTGGTGGGCGGAAGCTCTATTGCTGCAGGCTGCAAAGCATGCGATAGAGAATTCCTTTTGGAGGAAAAATGTAACCTCCGCAAGGTATTTGATTGTTAGTGTTAGTGGGAAGCCCTAATTGTTGCAGTTCAAGGAAATGCATCTGGGACTCCTTTAGATTGTAGATATAGGGGAGTTTAATTCATGCATTACCTCTTTAAATTTTATAGATTCTAGTGGATATAGATGTAGTTAATTATTTTCTGTAAAAACCTAGTCATAAGATAAAAAATAAAATAAAAAAGTAATTTAGGAGTCAAGTGAGGTATAGTGAGAAAAAAATTAAGGATTTAAAATTATTAATTGGATGAATTTAAAAGTGGGGGTTGAATAGAGCAATTTTAGAAATAAAACTAAAAATAAGCTAACCAAATAAAGCACCAAAAGTAATGGTTTACTCTCAATCTGAGGGCTACATCCACTTTCATTGCTACAAATTTTAACTATAAAAAAGAATAAAGGATTGCAAGATGAATTACACATTTTCAATATCCTCTAACTCTCTTGGACTTATCTCTTAATTGTGTTTAAGTGTACGTCTAAGATCTATATAGGATGAATTACACATTTTCAATATCCACTACTTATTTATACATCTAAAAGGATCCCAATCCCACAAACAAGCACTAGGATTCTTAATAACAAAATTATGTTAACTAATCCTATCAAAATAAGAAAACACCAAAATAGATTAAAACTAATCCCACAAGTACTAGGATTGGAATATCAAAATAAGATTATATTCCATCCTCAACGAACTCAAGGAACCAAAAAAAAAAAAAAATTTATAGTTAGCAATATGCACTTCTGCCCATAAGATAGATTTAAACTTCACAAAATAGGTCCATCAAGAGCACAAATTGTGGGTTGTGGTAAATGTACGAGAACAACAGCTAGAACCCTATAAGATGTAATCAAATGTAAACAATCTGATGCACATGTGACCTTCAGCCTTCTTTGAGCTGTGAACGAAAGTATAGCTGCTTGAACGAACTCATATGTGGACATAGAGACAATTGTTGCCTGTGAATTTAGCAAACAACCACTCAATAAAACTTTCTGTGAAAACATGAGAGATAAAAGCAGAGCATGCTTCTAGTATCTTTAGCTTTGTTTGCTAAATTTTCTCTTAAAACTGATTCATTGAATTTCATATGGTTATTCAGTCATACCTTCATAAGATCTGAAAGGAATTACTGAACTCCTGCAGTTCCACTTTGAGAGTCAAACCTAGCAGTACGAAAGTATCTACCTCTTTAATAAAGATGGAAAACACAAGTGAACCACCCACGAGCCTGATATAAGAAATGAAAAGATATAAATACTTTTGAACTGCAAAATTTGAGGAGAAGACACTCCTTTTGATTAACACCACCTACTTTAAAGTTATCTACCATGCCAAAGTCACATAAATGTACTGCATAAACTTCATCATAAGCGGTAGAAGACTTGAATATTTATGAATCTCCAAGTCTAACGAAGCTCATAAAGGTTAACATCCAGTACCTGGGGAGTGCAATGAGTGACTAAATATGCTGGTACACGCAATATCAAAACCCAAGTGAACCTGCAAGTTCAAAAAATTTTCTAGCTCCTTGACTTTGCAGCAGATTATCAAATCATTGGAGAAAAAAAAATCCATTATTAGATTAAAATAATGTAATTAAAAAGTAATGAAGAATTTTCTAAAGTTCATATACCGCTGGTTATGACTTCGTTTGCTTCCCCTTGATCTTTGCTACAACGTTTGACTCTGGCCATCCAACATAAAAATGAGACGAGTCATTTGTCTATCTTATCGTATTCCTGAAACATTTAACTCATTGTAAACTTTGTTAGTCTGGAAGTTGGAAATACTGATTTAAGAAGCTGCCTAAGCATCATTAAAACAGATTGTTAAAGTAGTGAATTCAAAATTTAAAAATAAAATGTGACAAAGAAGTTATCTTATATCAACATACAAGGCAAAATTAATTGATAACCTCAAAAGGTATCACAAGCATCTGCAATAGTAGAACACCAAAATTTCACTCAAATGAAAAATTTTCCTATATAATTTCCAAAGAACTCAGTTTCTGAGAAAGGTAGACTATAAAAACTTCCATTTTGTTACAGGTACCTTAGAATAAGATAAGATAATCAGAAAAGAAAACAAGAATTTTCCCCAGAAAGCACTAAGTTTTTCCTTCTAAATTCTTTTCGAAAAATTCAAATGCTCCCAAATGCTATTTATATATGCAAGTTTAACTGAGAGTCATTTGCTTTGATTTCAGCTGCCGTTCATGGAAATAATCAAAAAAGACATTCTGCTTTGGAAGCTCAAAATGTCAATTCATAGACATGGAACTATGTTTTCCCATAACCCAATTGCAAAAAGAAAGATTGAAATCATTTAACAGGTCCTCCTTGAATTTGAATCCTTCATAATGAGGTCAAGCCATACAAATTAACTACCAAATTCAAGTAAATAATTATGTGTTTAAGACTAATCAAGTTGCATATTCAAAATTTTAAAGTTTAAAGTATATCATTCTAAATTAATTAACAATAAACCATAAAAGTTGTGACAGATAAATTACCATAAGTTGACAGAGAACCCGTTAGAAGCTCCGGCAGTTAAACACAATTAAGTCTGCCTAAAGATGCTTGTAATGAATTCGAAACAAGAGAAGATCGATAAGCCACATTTGGTAGAATAGGTAAACTTTTCTGTCAAAGAAGTGTCCATTTGGTTTCTGCAAATTCTATTAGGATGTAGTTCCACTTCCTTCTCATTAGATCTATCACTTCCATTGGGATCAAAATCAAACTAAAGATGCGGAACTCAAATATTACAGTTTTAATGTCACCCTCACGTAGTGTACAAGGACTATACCATAGTATTATGTGATCCGACCAATAAAAACTTTTTTCCATAATTTTCCCATTTATACTCTTCATAACCGTTTTGAAAATGGTAATTGCATTTGATTCCAATATCATCTTTACAATAATTATCCTCAAATGCAGCAACTCAGATGCCGAGGTACCTCAATAGTTATTGAAGAACCTGAGCTCTGATAGCTGAACCAGGTTGGAATTCCACTCCCAGGTTAATGTAAGCTGATTGAAGGTACTGCATCAGATTCCTGAAATATGAAATTAATATCACCAGATGAGAAAGAGTGTGGGAGGAGGACAGACAAAGGTAGAAAGAGATAACCGTTTTATGACAAAGGCTTAGTTGTTCATTTGCCATATGTTGAATTATTTGCTGTGATGAATTCTCTGAATTTTAATTCAGTTTCAGACAATTTGCAAACATGAATACGAATAAGTAGAGAAAGCCATTCGGTTTCGAAGCTCAAAATGGTAAATAATAAACATTGGAACTAATACCTGCCTCAACCGAATTGCCAAAAGAAGGATTGCAGTATTTGAAACGTCCTCAAACAGTCGAGCCCTAAACAGCAACTAGGAAAATAATTTAATTAGTAATGTGTTGAAGACTAATCAAGTTACAATTCAAAATCTCGAAGTTAAAAGTACATTGCATTTTAGTTTAACAATAAACCATGATCATGACAGATAAGTTACCATCAAGTTGACAGAAACCGTTAGAATAAGCTTTAGCAGCCAACATAAACAATTAATTCCGTCTAAAGATAGCCGATAAGCCATGTTTGATAGAAGAGAGGAATTTTTCTGTTAAACAAGTGTTGTTTTGGTTTCTGCAAGTTCTCTTAGGAGGTGATTCCACTTCGTCCTCGTTTGATTTCCCAATTTCGCCTCCGCTTGTGCTAACTTCATGGAATTTTCTTTTTGAGGACTCTGCTGTCATTGTTTCGTTTAAATCTTCACTGGTCGCAGAAAATAGTTCCCTAGAAGTGCTGGGCGTGGTCATGTTGGGTTCTTCATACAGTGGACATACCCCACAACATTTCACCTCACAACCTTCCAGTTGACATACCCTATAACCTGAAATGGAGAATATGTCGAACTCAAATGATACAGTCTTAAGTAGCGTATACGTACAAGGACTGTACCCTAGTATAATGTGCTCCGACGAAGCAATCCAACGAAAATGATCAGTTTCCCATTCAAACTCTTCGTCACTGGTTTGAAAATGGTAACGGCATCTGATTCCAACATAAATTCCATCATGAATATCATCAATCTCGATAACAGCTGCTAGAGCAAATCCTATCATCTCTGTGTTAGACCAATACTGAGGTAACTCTATAGTTATTCTAGGTCCGGACCGCTGATGGCTGAACCAGTTAGGGATTTGACTCCCAGGAAAACATAAACTGATTGAAGGTATTGAATCCAATTCCTGAAATATGAAATTAATGATATCAGATGAAAGAGAGTGCTTTGAGGAGAAAGAGACGAAGGGAGGAAGATTGTAACCTTTGCATGAACAAACAGTTGTGAATTCGCCATACGTTGAATTCTGATTCAAATTCAATTTCCCACAGTTGTTAAAAGTGAAACTCACTGGTTCCCAAGGAAACGGTTGACATGCAGTTTCCATTTCAGATCCGTCTAATTCATGTAGTTCTAGATTTGATGGAGGCTCTGCTAATGATTGAAGCTGAATGCAATTTGTTGCTGTTAAAATCCGTAGTGCGAGTGGAAGCTTTGGTATTGATTGAAGCAATATGCAATCGTCTACGTGAAGAGTTCTCAGTCGGTAAAACTGTTTGATACTTGTAGGTAGTCTCTCAAAATTGTTTCCTCGTATAGAGAGTACTTCTAATGACGATAAAGCGGAGAAATCTTCGGGGATTTCTGTCAGGTTGCAATCTGATAAGTCTAAATAACTAACTTTCTGCCAACATGGCATATAGGATGACTTCAAGATTGCAGTTAGGAATTTTTCGAGTTTTGAGCCGCCACTAAGATGAATTATTTCTAGAGATCTCAAATTATAGATGCTGCTTGAAATTGTTTCGAGATTATCGCAAACACCAACATCCAATATCGAAAGCCCAATTAGATTTTCTATTGAAGATGGTAGTTCTTTTATACCAGTTCGCTCCAAACATAGTTCGTCAAAACATTCCATTTCTTCTAAGATCTCGGGGAAACTCTGCAGTTCCAAGCAACCTGTAAGATGAAGTCCAACAAGAGATTTCAATTTACAAATGCTAGTTGAAATACTCTTTAGCCTTTCGCATTCGTTCAGATATAGTCTAGCCAACTTCGATAAACAGGCAATTGATGAGGGAACTTCTTCTATTGAGGTCCCTGATAAGTCTAAACTTAGTATGTTTCCTGAAATTTGTGGAAACTCCTTGAGATAAATACAGTTGGAGAGATTAAGAATCATAAGATGTGTAAAATCTACGTTTCTCACAAAACTCCTTAGACTTTCAAAGCCTCTTAGATCTTGGCTAGACGAAGAAGCATCAAGAGAGTATTCACAATGTCCAAGACGTTGGTCATTTGGGTGATTAAGCTCAATCAATTTCAAATTGGAATCATGCTGTAGACAAAAAGAATGATTAGAATAAATCATTATTGTCAATAAAGAAACAGTACATGTTTAATTATTAATTCGTACCTTTATCTCTACCGGGAGTTGTTCGATGTTACTGTATGGCAGGTGAAGTTCAACAAGGTTCTTTCGACTAAAATTTGGTGGCAATATTTTCAACGGATATCTATGCCAATGGAGACACCTCAACTCGTTAGAAAGATACTTTAGTCCTTGAGGAAGATGCACCTTAGGGACATTTATAAAGTCTTTAGAACCCGAAGGTACATAAAACTTGAGAAATTTAAGATTAGGCATGTTTTCAAAGACTTCGGAATTTAGATGTAAGTCATCTATGATTTTGGATAAATCTAAGAACAAGCCTTGAACTGCATCAGTCCCCTTCACACCAAAAAAATAAAAAAATAAAAAAGATAAGTTAGAATAAAATAAAATAATTTTTTTTTTCTTTTTTTGTAAATTAGTCTGTGCAGCTTCATTTTTACGGAAATTTTTTATAGGAAGCAAACTCAAATGATTGATTCTTACCGTATTATTCTTTAATACTTCCAAAACATCTTCACAGCTCCATAGCCTACTGCGTTGCCCTGGTACTTTAGGTGATTCTTGACGAACAATTTCCCAACCCATTTCTTGTAGTAAATCATGCATATGGATTTCGCAGATTTTTGTTTCACTAATAAGTGACTTATCAATGAGGATGCTAAGTCCAAAATCAAAAGACTTGTAACAACGATTTAGCATTCTGGATATATAACCAATAAAGTCACCTTTAAAGAAACAAGCAATGTCCAGAAATATATTTTTTTCTTCATTATCTAATCCATCATAACTGATTTTCAACACATCATGAATTTTGGGATTCGAAACCCTTTTTAGCTTATATAATGCACTTTCCCAATCTTTTTTATTCTTTCGATATAGAGAACAACCTAACACTTTAAGGGCTAATGGATTGCCTTCGGCATAATCTACTATTCTCTTTGAGTGCACCACAAAATCTTCAAAGGGGTACTTTTGTTTAAATGCATAATAACAAAAGATCTTGAGAGCTTCATGATTGTTATATCCCTCGGCCTTATATATGTTATCCTCTTCACAATCACAAAGCACTTGTTTGTCTCTAGTGGTTACAATGATTTTACTACCTGGACCAAATTTTGCAAACCCTCCACTTAAAATTTTGATTTGTTCGGGATCATCGACATCATCAAGAACGATAAGGATCTTCTTTCTTTGGATTCTACGCTTAATGGATATGGGGATAACATTAAGAGTGCCAATATTAAGATTTCTTTCTTCTAGTAGCTCAGAAACAAGTTGTTCTTTTAAATAAACAAGTCCACGTTTCTTTGATTCTTCTCTAATGTTTGGAATGAAGCATGAACCTTCAAATTGACTAGAAATTTGGTTGAAAATTACTTCAGCAATTGTTGTTTTACCTACACCACCCATTCCCCATATTCCGATAACTCGAAAATCTGTCAAATCCATGCATAATAATGATTTGATTTTTGTAATATGTGAATCTATTCCAATTAGGCCTTCATAATCACCTGAGGGTGATAAATCATTCAATATCTCCAAAATAACTTTGATAATTTCGTCTACAAGTTTGGATTCAGACCTAACAATAATGAACATGAGAAGCAAAAAAACATAATTTGAGACAACTGGATCAACAATATTTAAGCTATTGGCAATAAAGTATTGTTTCTATATTTAAGTACCTATCGTAAGGCATGTATCCAAGAGCAGTTTGCGGCTATTGTAAGATGGAATAGGCTTAGGAAAACCCAGCCAACCCATCAATCCATGATTTTAATTTTAATTATTTAATTATTCCAATTCATCTTAAAAAAAATAAAACTCATAACATATAAAAAAATTATTTAATTAATTTAATTTTAATTATAAACTAAATTTAATTTACTTGAATAGATTTGGTAGGTAATATTTTTTGTTATTTGATTTTTTAAATAAAACTTGCAAATTTATTTCTTTTATTATATATTTCATTGTTCTAAATTATTTATAAAAAAAACTTAATATAATGGCGTATAAAATTTTATATATCAAATTTAATTGATCATAAAATAATAATTTATCAATTTAAAATTGTCAGAATGTGTTTAACGGTATTACATCTCCATATTCATACATAAGATTAACATATAAAACATTGTTAAAGCAATAGAAACAAATGAAAACATGGTGAGTGTTTCATTTTTATTAATTAAAAATTAATAAAAATTGTTTATAACTTAATTGTATTTAAATATATATGTGTTATCTTCTCAATTATCTATCATAATTAAAACTCTCTGTTATTTTACAACAAGTCAAATTCTGTGAAAATTGATAAAATTTAGGTTTCAAAAGTGAATAATCTTAAAAATCCATAAGTTAAATTAAAAATCTAATTATTTACAATAAAGTAAACTTAAATTTCAAAATCTCAACCTTGAAATCAAATTATTTTGAGTAAGTTAGGCTTAAAATCAAATTATTCATAATAAATTAGGCTTAAAAACTATATACGAGGTTTAGAATCATAACATTTGTAAAAAAGTAAATAAATTACATCACTAATAGTTAAAAATTGATAACAAATTAGTTGGACATAAATTATATAAATTGGTAGGGAATATAAATTATTTATAATAAATTAATTTTAAATCTAAAAATAAAATTTGAATTTAAATGATTTTTAGTAAAGTATGAATAAAATCAATATTTTAATTTAGTAAATTAATTTTTTACTTAGTATGCTATTGGGAGTGTTTAATTATAATTTAAAATTATACCAAGTTTAGGTCAGAAGAGAATTACTTTAAAAATCGGTAAAAGTTACATTTAAATCATAATTAGTTTTTATTTATAAAATAGATTTAAGTGCTTAAGACATAATTTTTTAATTACAAAAAAAATTAAATTAAATTTTTAATAATTTTTAGTAAAATAGGCTTAAAATCTAGAAAGAAAAAAATCTAATTAAGTTTAACATGATTAATTATTGACATAACATGATTAGGGTCATAGATTTACCTGGTCACCGTTGACTCCCATCCAGATAGGTTTGATGCTTCAGTCAAAGCAACCTTCCAACTCTGAATTCTTTCTGGCACTTTCTTGAAACGCTTTTCTAGCTTGACAAAGCCATCTCCAAACCTTCCGGTCTGGTTCCGCACATCTGATGGACTTACATGGTAGAAAACTGGTATAACATGCATTTGGCCATTTTTCTTGCATTTAAGAATCTCTTTAAGTTCTTCCAAACACCACCTGGACGAAGCATAGTTTTCCGAGAAAATTATAACTGAAATCACCGATTGGTTAATTGCTTCCGAAAGGGCAGGAGAAATTTCATCTCCCCTCCTAAGTCCATCATCATCAATGAAGGCTGCAATTTGATTCTGACACAAAGCTGAATAGAGATGACTAGTAAAATTATAACGGGTATCTTCTCCACGAAAACTAAGGAAAACATCGTATTTTTCTTGAAGCTTAATGGAGGAAGAACAAGAGGGTAAGGCCATAGAGAAAAAAAATGTGAAACTGATTGAGTATGACAAAAACCAGAGTTTGTTCTCAAAACGTTCGGTGCTTTAAATAATTTTACGATACGTTGAATTTGTTGCTCCTTTCTGTGAAGTTTCTTGCATGTCAGTCTCTTCAACCTTTAATTAATCAGAATTCCGAGTCATAATTTCCAAGATTCGGATTACCTAATCCTTATTTGCTTTATTGTTATTAAAAGAAAATTACTATACAGAATGCTATAAAGAAAATTCGTGTATGAAACGACTCAATCTCTCTTCTAATATTTTATTGAAGTTAAAAAAGAATAGGGGTGGGTGAGACCCATATGCATTACTTTTGAATAATCTTTCAAGATTTTCACATCTCTTTCGGCATTCTTCTCTTTCGACATTCTTTTTATCGTTTAAATTACTATCTTCTTTCACAAGTTGCATCAAAATTACTACTGGTTTAGAAAAAGAGCAGTACGATATCAATTAACAACAGAAAACACGTTTTCAGAGGACCTATTACAATTGTTATAATAAGCAAAAGCCGTGATCAGGGGAAAAGATGTCACAAAACGATTTTGTTTTCTTGCTGTAAATTAATTTCAGAAAGTCAAGAGTGTAGACTGAGATGTGAAGTTGGAAATCCAAATTAGAAAGTTATTTCATCAATCTATTATTTGCGAAAAAGAAAATTAGTTTCCAAATATTTCGTATACAGAATGCTATAAAGAATTATTTTATATAGGTTTACATATGCATAGGTTGAATTGTCTTGAATAATGAGAATTATTTTGTAATAAGGATTGAGTGATAAAATGAAATTACTTTTACATAATTATAATACTAAAAATTTAATAAATAATGACAAATAATAATTAAATAATTAAATATAGTTTGTTCTAATTACTAAAAAGAATAAATTTATTGCAGTATAATTTTACTGGTAATATCATTATATTATAGTAATATAATATAGTATAATATGATTCTTAAAGTTTAGTAATCATATATTTACACATATTCCAAGTAATTGAAAAGATTCATAAACCAAAGAGATATAGTAAAAAATCAATACTTCCGGCTTAAAATAAAAAAAAGGAATAAGACTCTTTTTAAAAGCTTTTAATTAAAAGCTGGAACTCTTTTCCGATACATGGTGTCAATAGTGACCCCACGAGAAAGTATGATTTTGTAATTAAACTTTTGAAAAAGCAGATATAGTTGCCTTTCTAGACTTGACTTAACACGTAGATTAGTTCTTACGAGATTAAACTGTTGGGCTTTCCCTCCTATTTGGAGTGCCCAACTTTTGTGGATTAAATGTCATTTATTTTTAGCCCATTAGGGTTAGTATAAACTCATTCTTTCATGTGAATGAAAGTGAGACAGAGGGCAAAATTGAAGGCAGAAAACAGAGGGTGTTTGCAGAATCTCGTGCAGGTTGTTGCTCCTCTGTACAGTTTTTTTCAAACTTCAATCTACAG
>JANLJB010029383.1:0-14872 GCA_026212285.1 Bursera cuneata
AATTAGTTATTTTTTATATGTTAGTAAGGGTAAAATGATAAATTTATTAGAATATGGAGGTTAATAGGTGTTAACTAACGGAATTTTTAACTAGAGGATTTGAGAAGAGATTTTTTCAAAACTTAAGGATGAGAGAAGAGAAAAATGGCAAACGTCCCATATGAATGAAAAAATGAGAAAATRTAGGGGTGGTCAATGATAATTACTCAACTTTTAATAGCTTTTTTCTTTAAATAAATTTATCAATAAAACCAAAAATTTGTTCACTTTAATTATTGTTGATTAATGATTGGAGGCTATTTTATAATTTTATTGTTTTCGAAAAACCCTTTATTATTTCTTAAACTTAAGAAGTCATACAATACTTAGTTGGTGGTACTTAACTGGTATAGTTAAGGCCGTTAATTTGAGGAGGTTAAGCATAAGTTTCCGAAACTATTAGGTGTATGTTGTAGTTTTCCCAAATCGAAGGGGTGTCAAAGGAGCCATTAGATTTTTAAGAAATTCATGATTATTAAGTTCAATGAATGAATGGTTGACTTGGCTCTCCTGCATGAAAAAGACTTTTAGCTATCTTAGAAAGATATAATAAATATTTATATTGGAAATAATATTAATAAAATAGTTTTATGTTTATGCTTTTATTAATTTTTTTAAAATTATTTATATTTTAATCTTTTTTTTTAATTATTTTGTAACTTATTATTTCGAAGTAGTTAATAATTGGGATTAAAGGCATGGCATGAGGATGACATAAGCGAAAAGGGTGAGTGGTGGTGGCGGCGGCGGTGGTTGCAAAGAGGGAAAATTTTGAAGAAAAGAAAAGAAAAGAATGGGAAAGCGAGAGAAGAAACAGAAACACCAGCAGAGAGGTAATCGAAGAGGTGACTTTTCATACTACGCGCAAGAGCAAGAAGAAGGCTACGAAGCTGACTGTAGTTACCCGTCAAGCTTACCTTCCTCTGATCAAGAACAACCTCAAGTTTTTGATGAAGTGGAAGAGGAGGAGGAGGGGGAAGAGCAAAATGATCCACACACATCAACGGACATGCCATCAAAGTTCCTTCTTTACCAGCAATCTGTTCAGGTATGGATACCCTTTTGCCAAAATTATGCAGACATCTGTTCTGTTCGGTTGAATGCTCGTCTTTCAAGTGGAACTCCCTTCTAGTGACATGTCAGTTGAGAAGAACGAAAACTTTGCTCAATTTTGGATCTTTGTATTCTTGTTTTATGATCCTCAAATGGTTCTAAATGATCAATACCATAACGGATTTGTGTTTGTTGACATAGCTAATATTGAAATGCAAGGTTCAGATTTTTGTGTTATTATCGTTTCAAGCAATAGGAGTTTAATGGGATTATGTGCATTTTGTTCTGAATGCAGTCGCCAAAAGGAGACATAAGCTATCTGCAGAAGTTCTTTTTGATGTATGTAGGTGGCAGGCAGCCCCTCCATCTCCAAGAAGATTTTTGTGGCACTGCTCTGCTTAGGTATATATTATGATTTTGAAAAGGTTAAGCTTTTGGAGTTTCTAATGCGAATTTGTTAAAAAGACAGAAAAAATTTATTGAACTGGGTGGAAGAAGTTACTGAATTCTTGATATCTATTTTTGTATATGGACTGCAGTTTGATGAGATTTTTGTGGTTTATTTTTGGTGTTTGGTTTATGTCTTTCGTTGTTTTAATACTTGATGCGGCTTTAAAGACTAGCCATTGATTGAACACTTAAGCTTTAGTAATTAATAGTACTCAAGTCCACAGCCATTATCAATCTTGATTCCCAAGCCTAAAATGCCTAACTGTAGTGTTATTCTATTTGTTCAACAGCACAGAATGGCTCCGGACTGACCCAAGACGGACTGCTGTGGGACTGGATTTGGACCTTGAGGCACTAGAATGGTGCATGGAAAACAATTTAAACAAAGTTGGGGCTGATGGGTATTCCAGAATATCCCTCTTTCATGGGAATGTTTTGCAACCTCTTGAGGCCAAACTAGTGAGATACGAGCCTCAAGAGCTGGTAAAAAATATTACCTTGAAGGAGAATGATGATTGTTCTGAGGCTTCTGCTCCAGAATCTGTGGTGCATGATGGCTCTGCTTCTTCTACTGATAATAACTGCTTAAAGAGGAACTATCCACTGCAAGCAAGAGACATCGTGTGTGCTTTCAACTATAGCTGTTGTTGTCTCCACAAACGTGCTGAACTGGTTTTATATTTCAAACATGCTCTTGATGCGTTGTCTAAGAAAGGTGGTATATTTGTGATGGATTTGTATGGTGGCACATCTTCTGAGCAGAAGTTAAGACTTCAGAGGAGATTTGCCAATTTCACGGTATTGGATATCCTCTCCAAACATTCTTGGAAGTTATAGCATTAGTTTGAAGACTACAAATACAAAATTTAACACGGTGGGTCATTGTCCTTTCTTGGCATAGTTAGGTCCTCCAAACCTAAATATTTTAGGGCAGTTTATCCTATTTTAGTTCCCTAAAAAACCTTGGTGCTGATAAAAATTCACGTTAGGCATTTTAGATTTATGTATTATAATTAACAAGCCTAGTAAGAGCTTTTTAGATTCTCCCCCTTTTGTGTCTATCCATCTATATTAAAATCCTTAAGTTGATACTTTGAGTGTCATTAATTTCTTGATCTAGATAATTCAATATCTGTAAACACCGACATGAACTTTTCCATTAGAAGTCATATGTGTTGTACACAACATAAATAGATACCAAGCTGCAAACATTTAAAAAGTGGGAATGCAGGAAATTTCATAGTTTAAGTACCTCTCTCTTGGTTGTGGAACTTGTTAAATCTAATGGAAAAATCCTGTTTGCTTCATATGCATAAGCTTTTTGTGTTACATTCAAATTTGCTTATTGTTTGTAACAGTATGTTTGGGAGCAAGCCGAGTTTGACATAGTTAAGCGGAAAACAAGAATCAGCCTCCACTTTCATCTTCAAAAGCAGCAGAAGAAACTTCGACATGCATTTTCATACAGCTGGAGGCTGTAAGTTTTGTTGGTTTCATTTGATGAAATGCTATATGTAAACCTGCATACTGACTTCTTTTCTTCCTTTAATTGATTACTTTTTATATATCATGTCTCTGGTAAACTCATCTCTCCAGTTGGTCACTGCCTGAGATTAAAGACTGCCTAGAAGAAGCTGGATTTCATTCAGTGCATTTTTGGCTTCGTGAGATGCCAGATACCAAAGAACACAGAAGCATAGAGGGATTTGGAGTTACGCAAGATGTGAAGTATGAAGAGGTCAAAAGTTTCCAGCAGCAAGATGCTTGGAATGCATATGTTGTTGCTGTTGCCAAGTAAATCAGTATTCCTTCATTGGTAATCTTCAAAATAATGTTGAAATAGTGGGCCTATGAGCAGAGGAAATGCAATGCTCTCATAGTACCTGAAACATGTTTTTTACAAGTTTTAAGTTTTGATATTCTGTAAGGAATCTGTTTTGTGTTCAGTATTTTTAAATTTCATCTTGTAGTCTGTCTCATGAATTTGCATCCTTCTATTTGTCTTTCTACTAAAAGAATGAATTTATGGTGGTTGGATATTAATATAGTCTGAACAAATGACAGTGAAGAAATTTATGTACTGTGTCAGCTCAGTTAATCTTTTGTGTAAATACTTGATTAATAAATGAAACTAGCTAGCACACCTAAGAATCTGATATCAACCAGCAAGTGAGGTCCTAAATCTAAACCTATGTCTGGGTTAATGTTGTTGATCAATATCTAGCTTCAAAAAAATATAAAAATGAGTAGATTATGGTGATGCAACTAAGTCCTAGATTCTGTTGAGTCTGAGTGTCTTTATGCCCTTTAGCATCTTTTGCCCTCTAAACCCGCCCGTGGCTCCATGTTTATCATTAAAGTTAGCTTTGTGACCAGCTCATGAAGGATTCTGCTCGTTATGGTGATCATTCTATCACAACCTTGTGACAGTGAAAAATGGTTAAATTTATCCTTCAAGTTTGTCAAAAGGAGAGAGCATACCCGGACAAAGCAAAGGATATTTCAGAAACATCACCTATCTGATTACCAAAGTCCGCAAGCAGAGGTTACTTTTATATTTAGTAATATTCCTGCTTTAAACCTAGAAATACGGTAGCTTCAAGATTCTGACTTCTAGAATTCTATCTTTTCTTTTGTTCTCTTTCTCAAACTTCTTAGCAATTTCAGCAATTGATGTAAATGATAGAAAAATAAAGTGTTACTAGTGTGTTTTAGTTTATTTGTAAATTTGTTATTTTCACGTCAGTTACATAGTCATTGCATCATTGGTGTAACATATTTGTAGCATTGGTTTGCATAGTAAAAATTCACCAGATATTCTTATAAAGGACATATACTGTTAACATGGAAACAGCTTGACCAATTTGTTCTTATATTTAGTCAGAACGCATAGGCAAATGCAAGGATCTTCCATGTTATTGCCTGAGTTTAAATACAAGATCAAACTTTTTTCTTCATCCGCATCACCAGCTGGCATCAACCATTAAACATCCAAAAGTTTTACTTTGTTTCCTTGAGTCATAATAATTGGAAGTTACCAATTACATTCTCCAAATAGTAAAAGAGAAGGAAAATGCCTCATGGCAGTAGTTTTAAGCTAGTGTGAAATGCTCAAAATTACAATTTGGTAAGGCTTCATGGAAAACAGAGGAATTAGCAGATTAGAAGTAAGTGATTTCATATCATATGTCACATTCTAGTTTTGTGAGGTTGCCTGCTGGTACTGAAAAGAGTGGTGTGGTAGCATTCTTGTAAGATTGTACCTTTCTCCAGTTGAAGCAAAGAGATCAAATGTGGAACATAAACCTTTTTGTAAAGTGTATATTCGGCTGTAAAAGGATAACTAAACCGAAAGGAATCAGATGCCACACTAAACAGGGAAATGGAAAGTCAATGATTGATCTGAACGATGTTTCCAACAAGGAGATGCAGTAAGTAACTTCTCCTCTCTAATATCAATGTGGGAAACTTTTAAGTTGTTTTAGTCAAGAAAAGAACACCACTTAGTTAAAGTCTAGTAAAGTGATAGTTTCCTTGAATCTAGAAGCATAATCTTCATCTAAAGCAATCCCTTTAGTGTTTCAGGTAGAGAAATGATGAATCCTCAATGTTATTGGTTTAAGCAAAGTGACCTTGCAAGTTACCACTCAGCTGTTTCAGGAGTTATATATAACTTTGAAGCAGAAATAGTTGACACAATGAGAGTTCTAACGAAGTTCTCAACCACTCATTATTTGCAAGCGACATTCATTAATAGTTGACACGGTATCTTGACTTCAATAAGATTTTCATTATTTCATTTAATATTGTTGAATGATCATAAAACACAATCCTTGTTCCTGAGGAACTTACAAGCCACCTGGTGTCACAATCACCAAGCCATATTAAGCACAACAGACTGCCTTAGCATACCAGTACAGGCATTTTTATGTTTTAATAGGCGTCAGGATTTGCCAAAAGGTAAGCTTCAATGGCCTTGAACATTCCTGAAGATTTTTCTTTACCACCCTTAATTTGCTCTTCTTTGATCTCGAAGTCGCCGATGGTATAGTACTTGCTGATGCTCTTGCAATTGGATCCACCATCTGAAGAGGGTAGTATCTTGATTTCGTAAGTGATTTTTTCTAGCACATTCATTAATGCATCACCTTCGATCACACTATAGCTGTAAGTGAATTTATCTTTGTCCATTGTTTCCACCTTATGCTTCACATAATCGAATTGGCTGCCTGCAAGTGGGAAAAGCAAGAAAAGAACTTGTACTTAATATGGATTTTGCTTTTGATACCAAAGTTTATAAAGCAACGTAGATGTGCTAAACTAGTAAACGTTATCATGTCTGTAGTACTTAATACTTTGGAATTTTGCTTTGAAACAGAAATTAAAGCATCTCTATTTTCTAAAATGTGAAAATTTATGTGCCTAAGAGATTATGGTGTGAACTTGCCTTCGCCAAAAGTAATCTTCTTGATGCTTCCTGGTTCTCCATTTCCTTCAATGAACTCAACCTTCTTGATTGCTTGTGGCATAATCTTGGGGATGAGATGGTCACCATCAAGGATGAAGGCCTTGTACATCTTAGCTGGGGCAATTGTTGTGACAACCTCCATTTCATAAGTAAACACACCCATTTTAGATGATTGAAAGAAAGATAATGGAATGGCGGATTGGGAAGATTTGATTGATTTTTTGGCAGTTGTTGTGGTGAGAAGAGTACGCCAACTAAGGCGTTATTTATAGACTCATTGTGAAGGAGCTCCCCCGCAGATGAAAGAGATCAGGTACAAATTCTCATATTATAATTGATGTTACCAATATACTAGGTGATCAAATCAAGAGTTCTTAAAAATTTTATATCTTGGTCCAATATGAGCATCTCTGAGAATATATAAACAATAAACTGATTCCAGGTATTGTACTTACCTCCATTCTTTCCTAAACAATTAACAAAAATTTCAATACACTTGCAACAAAAAACAAACTTTGGAATCAAGCTTTTGGAGGAGACACCCATGTAAATTAGCAGAGCCAAAGGGTTATAACTTGTTAAATCATATTCCACGTCAGATTCAAGGATCTTCCACCAACTTGAACCAAAAGGACCTATTACCCTTACTTGAAAGAAAACAGTAAACGTTTTGCTTGATCACCATCATGATTGTTATTGGTTTGAAGTTTGAACATCAAATCTTTTTCTTTCTTTTTGTTTACTATGCCTTGATAATGAAATTGAAGTTAACAATAAAGGTTGAATACGATTTTTTAGCCCTTTCCTTACCTATCAGTTTATGTAGTATATTTTAGCTACTTGGTATCTCTTCTTATTTGAGCTTAAATAATGTTCCTGACTTCTACCTTAAACTTTTGATTCTAATGAGAATTACTTCAGTCTTCATATTATATGAAGGGAAAAAAAAAATGTTTCCTGACTGTAGTTTTAAATCTACTACCAAAAAAAAAGTCAAAAGTGAAGTTCAGGGTTGATACTTTTCAGTCTGTTAAAGATAGTAATTGAAACAGGTTTTTGTATAATAACTGGAGACTGGAGTAGTCTGATGGTAGGTAAAAAACTGACCAGGGTAACATCCTTGTAAAACAGCATTCATTCACCGGTTGAAGCCAAAGTTCAGCCTCCAAATATGGGACTTAAACCATAACACAACATAGACCAAATAGGAATCAGGTACATATCTCTGGGAAATGGAAAGTCGTCAGGTTGAAGTTGATCAACTGAACCTTAATCTACGGAGATGGAATGAAAAACTGTGTATAATATCAAAGTGTGAAGGCTGTGTCATTAAAGTTATGGAAGGAAAAGCAAACTATGTGCCTAGTACGAAGGAAATATCGAGAGTTTTCCTAACTTATCTTTTAGAATATGAACAAAACACTTGTTACACTTACACATCAGAGAAGAAGGTCCAGAACATATCAGCAGGGGAGGCTGAGGGCTAGACAGTCAGATGGAATTCCACAAATTATTTTTCTTAAGGTTTTCAATTTTTTATTCAGATGAGCACAGGTATTGGAGTGAAAGCTAAAGGTGTTTAACATTTTGGTATTCAAGATAAATGACATGTCATCCTAGTAATCTAGTGCCAAAAATGTACGAGTAAATGATTTCCCGTCTGACAAGTAAGTCCAAAATATCATACGAGGTGGTAATAAAAAAGTGAACACCATTGCGGTGAAAGTGGTATACAAGCGACCGTAACATAGCATGTAATAAGCTTGCCTTCACCAAAAGTAATCTTCTTGATATTTCCAGGCCCTCATTTCCCTCAATGAATTCAACACTCTTTAATGGCTTCTGGCCATATCTTGGAGATGAGGTTGTCACAGTCAAGCGCGAAGGTTTTGTACATCTTAGCTGGGGGAATTTGGGATTACATCCATTTTGTAAGTGAACACACCCATGATCAACCTTTCGTAAATGATTGAAAGGAAAATAATGGAAACGGGAGAAGGAGAAGATTGATTGATTTGTAGGTAGTGTTTAAGGTGGGCGATTCAGGTAAAGAAAGCCTGTTTATAGGAGTTTGATGGCTACTTTGTGTTGGGGTGCCCCTGCAGATGCGTGACTTTGTTTCAGATGTCAAGTCCAAGGCTATTGTTTGAGTCTGATAGAAGTGTTTTTTTCAAATAACAAATGGGAATGCCTCACCCAGATTCTGCATCTATGATTTAGTTTGCCAGTATTGTTTAAGGATTGTTTCAACAAGCTCCAGTTACTCTTCCAGAAGGCAACAAGCAATCCAGCAAAAGCGTATTGTGGAACAGGCTGATACTGCTTAAAAGACCCTGGTGTCTACCCCAGTATAATCAGATTGATTTAATAAATCATTCAACAATTTGTGCATGTCATCCTTGTCTGAGGAACATGCCAATGTTATCTTTATCATTTAATTTTATGTTATGTCTCCAAAGAGATGAACCCCTACTGACACAAGAAAATAGTTCAGCAAATTAAGAACACCGAATTACCACCAATATTTCCTAACCTTCACATTTTTCTGATTGAATCATACAGAACAACAAAGTAAAGAAAACTCTTATCCAAAATTTGAGTTATACCTCAAAAAATAAATTTTCCCATTCATTATCAGAAGTGCAAAGTTGGTTCTGCTAAACGCTTATGCAAGACAACAGATCAGAAGCAAGATATACACGCACTGTTGATCTTAATTTTGCAACAATGGCCTCAGCAAGCATAATCGCCGAAATGCCTCTTAGAACTATGTAATCTTTGTAAAACAATAGAACTGGATTGAACCTACAAGAAGAGTGTCAGCACTTAAAACACTGGATTTTGAAGCTTATTATTAATTGTCCATGTCTCGCTGATGGGGAAGAGTGATTTCTAGAATATCACGAAGGGACGCCCTTGGACTCCAACCTAAACAAAACAAAAATTGGAAGAATGTCAAGAACATTTGAAACAAAATTTCGGGAGGGGAAAAGTTTGTGATTGCTTACCAAGCTTTCTGTCGATAATTGTCATATCAGGGAGGCGCTTGTCACAGTCATCATAGCCTGAACTGGAGAACTCCTGTGAGCTTACATCAACTATTGTTATCTCAGACTCGCCCATCATTTCTGCATAAACCCAATGGAAAATGGTTGTGTTAACAAGCAGATTACATGAAGAAAAAAAAAAACTCAAACGTACCTTCGACCCGACCTTATACACCTTTATCATCAACTCTGCTCATTGCTTTATTGTAACTTCATTGTCTGGACTCTGGGTTTTCCTGAAATAATTGGTTTTCAAAGGGCCAGATCCATGGCAATCCGCCACAAATGAAGATTCTGAAAGTGAACTTACAACGATTAAAAAAACAGCTCCAACGGCATCCTTGATATAGCAGAAGGTTCTCTGGGATTTCCCTCCATCAACAAGCTTGAGTGGCTCTCCATGCAGGAGATTCTACAATATGAAAACCATTAAAAAAAAAAAAATGTGCTGCAAAATAGAACACAAAACAAAGTATTGGCTCAAAGAAGCTTAAGTTACATTGGTGAAACAAGCTAAAACTCTTGGAACTCCTTCTCTTGGATCGTCAATGCCGGGAAGGAAATCCATCCCTGGACCAATCCAGTTGAAAGGCCTTACAATGGTAAACTCGAGGCCCCTCTCAGCAAACTCAGCTACAGATGTAAGATAAAAGAGCAAAGTTGATAATATAATAAGAGAGAGATTCAAAAGGCAATTCAAAGAACCAATGTACCATATATTAGCCTTTCAATCCTCTGCTTTGCACAGGCATAAGATAGGACCATCTCTGTTTATCAATTGAGCCAACTATACAGGGGGAAGCATCTTCTTTAAGGAGGTAAAATTTTGGATCCTGCACACAAGGGTAATTTTCCCTATTAAATTGTTCATTCCGAACCTCCAGATTAGCTAAGTAAACCAGATAATAACTGAACTACTCTACTTTTCTTAGTCATAACAAATGACAGAAACATAAGCAGACAATGCAATAAGCCATTCTTTATCCTCAAAAATTATTGTTATCTAATCCAGTAAAGCAGTTAATAAGCCAAATTTGAAGTCTCTCCATGAATCTAAATACACAATCAAGAGAAGAGACTGAGAAAGAGAAAGAGATAAAAATATATAAATAAAATATCATATTGACTCGATCTGTTTCATGATCTTGGTTAAAGGTTCTATCAAAAGTTCAATGCCATTCAAGTTAGTACCATTTACCCATTATCATAAACTAAAGAATTACACAAGAAACATGAATTTCAGATTTCAAGAAAGCAAAATTATACCGGAGAAAAAGATCCTGTGGTAAAAAGCTCCCAATAGTCTTTCCATAGACTTCAGAAGAAGAGAAACGAATCAAACGTTCTGGTTCTCGGTAAAGTACTTAACCTAACCAAAAAGACCAAACAAAGATAAAAAATATATATATATAAGCAAAAAGTTCATATAAAAATCAAAACAAATAATTTATTGAGCAGAATTCACCACTAGAATTGCATCAAGAAATTTACTTGTGAAGTAGGAAAAATTGAAGAAATAGGAAAATTAAGTTGTATAATAAATAAGAGTCTAAATCTCTACTTAATCCTATAAATATAAAGGTTGAGAATCAATTTTAGTAATGAGAGTAACTAGACATAACGATAAATGTGGGAAGAGATATAAAATTAATAGAATATCAAGTTTGGTGTATAATTTTTTGTATTCTTGTATATTTATGATCTAGTAGATTTATCTCTCCATCCATGAATATATGTAATTGATACTGAACCATGTTAAATATTATAGCTTTCTGTTTGATGTGATTTATTATTTACATATTATCAATTTCAATGTTTTCACATAATTTCTTAAAGTGATTGTATCCAGATCCCTTCTATTGTAATAAGCCGGCTATTAATCATCGAGAAAGTAGAAAGTTAATCTGAAACCCCAACAAGCATCACAAAGAATTACACAACAGAAGGAATCCCATTTACAAGATCGGAGTCTCTGATGAGAGTTTCAAGGCGGGAGTCACACTTGATGTTGATGTTGTGAAACTCGAGATGGTCAAGACATGGACAAGCAATATCAAAAAGTTGATTTATCTTCTCGGAAGGAGAGGGCAATGACGATGAGCATGTGAGAGGTGTCATGCAGAAGCTTCCCGCAGAGATGTGAGCCAATGAACCCAGCACGACCAATCACGCAGATTGTTAAGGGTTCGATTTCTTTGCCTTCTAAGTTGAATCTTGCCATTGAAGACAAAAAAAAAAAAAAATGAAATGGTTTTTCAGAGAAAATAATCAAGAAAAAATGTGATTTAGAGAAAGAGAAAAAGTGGGCTCTAAAAGGAAGAGTGAAGCTCTCTTTTAACAACTTTTTGGCGGGAAATGAGGAATGAAGTTCCGAGAGCTTAACTAACTCTAAAAGAAAGGGGTAATTTCGTAATTTTATATGAATTAAAATGCAAAACATATTAAAATTGGTTATATTAATAAACAATAATTAATTAATATAAACTTTTTATCATAAAAATTATGTGGCATGAGTGGGAAATTATAAGAAATATCCCAAATTAAGTGTCACTTTACAAAAATATCTAATCTGGGAAATTTATTACAAATCCCTATCCAAAAAATGATAAATGGACAAAAATACCTTTACTTTTATATATCCTCTCTCCCTCTCACAAGCAACTTCTTCTTCCTTCCTTTCTTCTTCTTCTTCTTCTTCTTTGTTCTTCCAAACAAAACACCCACAACCACTATAGCCACTCTTCCGACAAACTCACGATGAATGACGAGAGACTCTACTTCAGCAATTGGACTGCGAAGTTAAACCCCTTTTGTCAAAACTATCTTTTTTTTGTTGCTTTGATTACCTCTTAAATATCAATTTAGGTTGGGTTTGCATGTGATTTGGGATTGTGTATGAAGAAGAAGAAAAAGAACAAAAGGGGAAAAAAAAAAAAAAAAGAGAGAGAGACCATTTGAACTGTTTATGGTTTGAAGCGTTAGAAACTAGACAAACAAACCTTTAATTTAATATATTACATGCTAAATTTGGATAATTGTAGCCTCTTCAAAATTAAGTCGAAAGTTACGTTATATACGTGGTAGTAGGACCATTCAATTTTGACAGTAGGATTGTTCAGTTTTGGCAGTAGAATCGTACGATCTTGGTCATACCCTTTTTAGTAAAAATACTATTGATTCTTGATTTTAAAGCGTTAGAAACTAGATAGATAAAGCTTTAATTTGATATATTACACACTGAATTTGGATAATTTTAGCATCCACAAAAGCAAGTCGAAAATTACATTATACTTGGTAGCAAGACCATTAGTTCTGGCAGTAGAACCATATAATTTTAGCACTAAAACTATATAATTTTGGTTATAACTTTCTCCGTAAAAATCCAATTGATGCATAGTTTGAAGTGTTAGAAACTAGACAGACAAAGTTTTAATTTGATATATTACACACTGAATTTGGATAATTGTAGCTTCTTCAAAATTAGGTCAAAATTTATGTTATATTTGACAGTAGGACTATTCAGTTTTGGAAATAGAACTATATGGTTTTGGCCATAACTTTCTCATTAAAAATCTGATTGATGCGTGGTTTAGAGCATTAGAAACTAGACAAATAAAACTTTAATTTGATGTATTACACGCTAATTTTGGATAATTTTAGCCTTTTCAAAATCAAGTCGAAACTTATGTTATACTTGGCAGCAAGATGGTTCGGTTTTGGAAGCAGAAACATACAATTTTGGCTATAACTTTCTGAATAAAAATCTGATTGATGTGTGCCATTAGAAACTAGACAGACAAATCTTTAATTTGATATATTACATCCTAAATTTGGATAATTGTAGCCTCTTCAAAATTAGGTTCAAAATTATGTTAAACTTGGCAATAGGACAAGTCGATTCTAGTAGTAGAACCATATGGTTTTGGCCATAACTTTCTCAACAGAAATCTGATTGATGCATGATTTGAAATGTTAAAAGCTAAAGAGATAAAACTTTAATTTGATATATTACATACTTAATTTGGATAAATGTAGCATCTCCAAAATCAGGTCGAGAGTTACGTTCAGTAGAGAGAGTTGTCTAAAAGAAGAGTTGTATGATAGTTATGTTTTTGTGTTATGCTTATTGGGATGAATGGTATTTTAGACCATTTACCTATAAATAGATAGGAAAATAGTTGAAATTTGAAGGGTTTACTATTTTTGCATCTTGATTCCTAATTTGAGATATTTGTGTTCAAATTTCTCAACATTAATCGGGATTGTTATAAATATAATTTTTTCTTATATTTTGTATATAATATTTTTGAGGCATTTATAGTGCATTTTATATTAGCTTATAAAAAATTCCTTAAATTAAAATTAAGTATAAAGTACATGTTTTTACCACTTTCGGGGAAACAGTAACTGTACTAAGAGCTCAACAAAGTAAGTTGATTTACTTTCTTTACGTTGACGTCAACCACTACGTACAACGTCAGAAGCAAAACAGATTCTTCACGTCCCCTTTTTTTCCCAAACAATGACGCTGCCGCAGGTGTTACCCTCACTGTCGGTACAACCACTACTGCCGCCGTGTCTCCGTTGCTTGCAGCTCCCTCTTTGATGTTTTGTTTGAATTCAATAGTCCGTACCTTTATTGCGATTGTTTTCAAAAAGTATTTTTACTGTTACAGAAATTATTACAAATATTTTAGATGGTTGAGATTTAATATAGGTTATTATATCACTTTACAAATGACATAAAAAAGAATTAAATCTTAAAATATTAGATTTAATATTGTAAAATTATATAAAAAAAAATTATATGAGATTTATGAGGATCTTCATAATTTTTTTTTTTTTTAGTAAAATTGTTGATGCAAACATTACATCTAGCTAGCTCTTATTGCCACCACCGCTGTTATTACCTAATGTTGCTCCTACGGCAGCCACTATTATTGCCGTCGTCGCCACAGCCATCCTCCTCCTCCCCCGACTTTTGAAGTTCAACAGTTTTCTAGTTTCCTCGAATTTACCATCACTACTAATCACTTTTCCAGCAGTCCAGCTGCAGGTTTCTCCTTGAGTTTGACTATTTCCACGACTGGTCTTAGTCAACTAATTGTTACTGAAATCTTTTGTTTATTGAAAATAAATAAAAAGTCTTTGTCCTTATAATTTAATAATAATTTTTTTTTAAGGAAAATTTGATTTTTCAAGAAAGAATGTTATATTATAAATATAAATATTATTAATGCATTTCTAATTCAAGGACCACTGTTTATCACATCAGACGCAGGTAGAATTAAAAAATTAAATAAGAATAAAAATAATGATAATAAATAGGTTAATTAATAATAATAAATTTATTATTTCCTACTTTTGGTATAAAATTCAGATTCCATAACGTAGAATGCATCTGGGGCTGCCGATGCCAGCCTGCTGCCAGGAAGACCCAACTTGAGATTATCCACGTGATGAAAGTGACACGTAATCCCACATCAGATCAGTCATGCGTGAATAAATGAACAACTTCCACGTGTCACGCTGATTCATTATTCATTTATTAATTAACCCCTTTCTTTCTTTACTATAAGAACCTACCGGACACCGTGCATAAAGCGTTTGTCAACCATCCCAATTTCCTACGATTATTCAAAAAATTACTACGTTTGGCGCATTTCGAGGCTTGGAACGTCATTACGCGGGTTGTGCAATGCTGTTACTTTCAATTTATAATACAAACTATTTATTTCAATAATATATTTATACATTAATCTTTTAAGTAAAATAAAATATTTGATTAAATACTTTAATTATTTAAATAAATTTT
>JANLJB010029384.1:0-14883 GCA_026212285.1 Bursera cuneata
GGATATCATTATCGCCGAACCTAATGCTTATATTGCATTTGCGGGTAAAAGAGTAATTGAACAAACATTGAATAAGGCACTACCTGAAGGTTCACAAGCGGCTGAATATTTATTCCATAAGGGCTTATTCGATCCAATCGTACCACGTAATCTTTTAAAAGGTGTGCTGAGTGAGTTATTTCAGCTCCACGCTTTTTTTCCTATATAAATTGTTCTAGTAAAAATAAGTCATACGGAAATCAAATATGGCCTTCCTAGAAAATGCGTAGTCATTTTTTTTTTTTTGATTATTTTATCTGGGATAAAGTTGTTAAAAAAGATAAAAAAAATTATAAATACAAATATAAAAATAATTCAATTCAATTTATCAAATCATATCACATATATATATAATTACTTCCATTTATAAGGCCTTCGTCCAATTTAAAAAAAATAATCGCTCAAGGTGAGGTGAACTTTGCAGGAGAGTTACAATCCCTCGAAGATCCCATTCATCAACCTTTGTAAATACCGTTGAACTTTTACACTTGAATGGCTTGCATATTGATAGAACCTCACAAAATCCAGTGTCGATAGTAAGTTTACGAACATGATGAAGCTTCTTAAGTAGTCCTACAAGGGATTTGTCTGCTCCACGCCCTCTTACGTGAGTATATATACATTCCTCTAGAGATGATAAATTGCCCAACTTGATCTGACTGACTTCCATGGATGTAAATAAATTTAAAGAACAAATATTAGGACCAGAAATCTCCGAGTCCTGATCTAGAAAGCAAGGATTTTTCACTACATGTTTCAATTAAAATTTTAAGGACTAACAGCTAGCAATCGTAACAACCTCGTCGAACCACATAATCGAACCTAGCAATTTCAAATACTCAAGTTTTGGACTACCCAATAAAATTCTTTCAATACCAGCATTATCTAATAACGAAGAATGGACATATAACACTTCGAGTGAAGTCCAAGAGATGCATCCATTGACCTTAAAATTGCACATATGGATTGTCAGCTTTCGTAACGATGAGTTTGAGTAGATGGACTGTGGCAACAACTGGTAGTGATCAGATATAGATATGCTTCCATGAAAATATAGACGGAGGTCTTCCACATTGCGTTCCATGGTGAAATGAATCCACTCATCTACCCGTGAACTAAAGCAATTTATATATTTGCAAGTAATGTCGAGTTTCTCAACTTTTTTTCTCCTACAATTTGCTACGGTTTGATCGACAAATCTGTAGAATTGCTTTATGCGGTCATCAGGCAAATCACTATACCTGTCAGGAATCCCATCACAGAAGCTGAGGACAGGAACCTAGGCCCAAACGGAACGCCATCTTTTGGACAAAATGCTGGTTTTTATGGCATCTTCAACCGGTAAAAGAGACGAAATATGTTGAAGGACTGAATCAGGTAATTCACTGATGTAGTCTATGCTCATGCGGGACTTGCCAAGACGTTGTTTAAAGCGCTGCGGACTCACGCGGCCCCTTTCTGATTCACGGTGGCTCTCCTTCATCATCTACGGCAGTAGGTTTTCTTCTGCAACCAATTTGCGAAACTTGCGCAATCGATTGAAAGAAATAGAAAGGCAACCAATTTGTTGAAACTTATATAATACAACTGGAAAGCCTAAACCTAATACAAGACCGATTAACGGACGTAACAAATGAGTAATTCTATTGATCAATAAAAATTAATTAAAAATAAATAAATTGAACCCCACCAATAGTTGCCGGTGTAGTGGTAGCCAAAGGCAGCAAAAATTATTGTCAATAATTTGTCTTCCACCAAGCCGAACCACAGTCCATTAAACTGCAATTTCAGATCCCGTTGAAGGTGAATTCGACTCAAGGTAATTAATAATTCTCCATTAAATTCACTTTGACAGGCTTAATATACATTATGATTTATATTTAAATGTTTATATAAATTCCTTATACAAATTTATATTTAAATTATTAGAACAAATTTAGAATAAAACAATTGAATAAACAAAATAAAAAATACAGTATAAAAAATAATCATATACAAAAAACGATTGAAATTATCCTTGAAATTATATTTTTATTTCTTTTTTTATATATATATTTTGTTTGTGGCATTATCAATTTATTTGTATATGATTTTTTTATAATATATTTTTTATTACGTTTATTCAATTGTTTTATTCAAAATTTACTCTAACAATTTAATCACTTAACAAAACAATAATAACACCCTTTCCTTTTACTTTTATTTGAGAATCTAATAAATTACCATACAAACGATGTCTTAATTGTAGTAATAAAAAGTCATAAATTGAGAAAATTTTGATGGGACAATATCAAACATTGCTCTCATGTTTTGGCCTAATTTCAAGCGGAAAGCATATTTGACACTTTAATCATATAGACCTCTGAGGTTTACCCAAAATTATCAACAAGCCTTTCCATTAACTGACAGAATAATAGAAGAGTGCAAAAGACTATTATACCCATTATTGAGTGTAGCTCAAATATATATTAAACTGGATAATTTTAAACACTACCCTCATGCCTTAGCCTAATTTTAAGCAAAAAATATGTTTGGTACTTTAATTAATTAGACTCCTGAGATTACCGAAGATTATCAATAAGTCTTTTCCGTTAACTGACAGAGTATCGAATAGGGTAAAAGACTACTATACCCTTGATTAAGTCTAGTTCAAATACATGTTAAACACTATGTAAAAAGATGAAAATACTCTTGAAACATAATAAACATAAAAGGGCCTTGAGGTACACATATAAACTTAAAAATTTTGATTTTGATCTTGATTAAAAAGTTAAAAATATCCTTGAAATATAATAAATATAAAAGAGCTCATACATGTTGTTTTTATTTATTTTGCATATTTATTTATTTTATGTTTTGTTTTAGGTAAAGATGAGAAGATGGGGAACAAAACAAAAAATAAATAAATTTTCTGAATTCAACTAGAAAGCACCTAATAAAAACACATGGAAATGTAATTATCAATTTTTTATTTTTATAATGCAAATATTTTGTATGAGTAATTTTTTCTTTCAAATTTGAAGTTTTAATCAAGGGCAAAATCAAATTTTTTAAGTTTATGTATGTACCTCAAGACCTTTTTATGTTTATTATGTTTCTAAGGGTTTTTTCATCTCAAGGCCCTTTTATGTTCATTATGTTTCAAGGATATTTTCATCTTTTTATAAAGTGTTTAACATGTATTTGAACTAGATTTAATCAAGGGCATAGTAGTAATTTATCCTCTTCGTTACTATGTCAGTTAATGAAAAAGGCTTGTTGATGATTTTTGATAAACTTTGGGGGTCTAATTGATTAAAGTGTCAAAGGCTTGTTTATAATTTTTGGTAAACTTCAGGGGTCTAATTGAGTAAAGTGTCAAACATGCTTTTCGTCTGAAATTAAGTCAAAATATGAGGGTAGTGTTTGATATTGTCCCGTTTAATATGTATTTGAGTTAGACTTAACCAGGGGCATAATAGTCTTTTGCCCTCTTCTGTTACTTTGTCGGTTAATGGAAAAGGTTTGTTGATGATTTTGAGTAAATATCATGGGTTTAGTTGATTTAAAAGGGGTGTATTCAATTAAGACTTCAAAAGATTTTTTATAAGTGAATTACTTTTATAGACTTCTAAGATTTCTAATGACTTTTATAAACTTTTTATAATTATAAAAGACTTTCATAAATTTTTATTTTAATGACTTTCATAGACATTATAGACTTTTTTAGCAAGAGATTGATAAAAACTATCAATCATCCCAATTTTTTTTTTAAACATTTCAATATTCATTAACGTCTTTGGTAGCAACAAATCTTTACTATTCATTATTATTAATATGTTCAATATCATTCCACATATCAATATCCATAATAGCTTTCCATTCATTAGTATTCTTTCTTTGCTATTCTTGAGTTTCAAAATTGGATCAAAATCATTTTCATGAGTATCTAGTATTAATGTAGGCGATGAAGCTGTATTAATTGTGAGTCTCAAAAATTAGATCAAAATCCTCTTTTTAAGTACTTAGTACTGATTTAGATGATAAAGCCATTAATCAACATTAGTTAGTTGTTCTCATGTTGTATGTTATTGCTATTATATTTGCTAATATCTTGAGAAAAGTTTGCCCGCCTAGAAAAAGCTTTTTCCTGACTTTTTTATAAACTTCCATGAATGCATACAAACTTTTTTTTTTTTAGTTAAACAGGGAAAATCTTAAACATATAGTCCTTCATCGGTCACAAGCTTCAGTGGTAAAGATGAGATTTGTGGAATGGACATGAAAAAATAGCTGGATGTATACTATTATTCAATGATAAATTTATGACGTTGTAGTAAATTTGTAAAAATATCTAATCGAAAATTTTGTAAAATATAAATTCATCACACAAAAAACAGAATTAACAATCATACGTTTTGAGATTTAGGATGCATTATATTAACAGCTTCTTCAGTTAGTAAACCTTTCCCCATTGGCGTGGGCAAAAACAGAATTCCAGTGGTCTCCACCAGCTTCTTCAGTTCATCCTCAGCTCTTGCGTACGCAGCACCTTTTCCAAACACAATCAATAGCCTTTGTGCTTCCCAGCAAGAGATTATTATTATTTGTTTAGATAAAACAAAACCTTATTCTATTATAGTCTAGTAACACGGCCGCCAAACACAAAAAGAAAAGAGACAAATAAAATTTTATTTTTTAATTAAAAAATAAAAATAATAATAAAAAAGATCTCTACTTTAGAAATCAATAAAAAGAAACAGAGAAAACAGGGGAAAACAACATGAACGATTTGCCAACAATCCCAGCCTAAACGCATACAATTCAAATCATGTATTTCTTGAGGCGGCCGCTGAAAAATGGTTTACATACGGCCACCAACTACAACATAAAGCAATCCGATCCAAAAGCATTTTCCAAATAATTGTTTCCAGAAAATAAGTTAAACCTCCAATCATCAAAACAAAGAAAACTGAATCTTAGCAATGGAAACGTTCATGGAAACTGAAGAATACAACTGGAGAGAGGTGATTTTGCGATCTTTGATTCCAAAGGTTCCAGAGCCAGAGCTTGAGCGTGAGACGGGCGAGAGAAGGAGAGGCAGAGACATAATGATAGCCGTCGATCACTTCCCCAACAGCAAGCATGCGTTTGATTGGTCACTCATCCACCTTTGCAGGCCGGCAGACACCATTCATCAAGATTGATTTTTGTTGCGTGTGGCATCTGGGTTCGTCTAGGTGTTCATAACCAAATTGTGTACGAGGCGAGCCAAGACTAATGGAGAAGCTTGCTGTAGAGGCTCTTGAAGTTGTCTCACTAGTGAGGCGATTTTATATGGAATATTTCTTTTTTTCCTTTGAAGGTTGAATTTAATCTGACAATAATATCAAAATTAACAGATGAGCGACTTGAAAATGTATTTTCTATCAATTGGATCACTTCCTTTTTATCCTCCTCGAACCCTGTATAAATAACCACATCTTCTAGTTCCATCGCATTGTTGAGCAAAAACTCCAACATTGAAGTAAAGAACTTTAGACGAAATCCCCTTAACTGGAAAGAACTATTTTTGATATCCATTTCTCTTCTGACTGAAAGAGTATCAATTTTTACAACTTTAAGATAATCAAAACGGAAATCTGTCTTCGTTGATTCCCAATACTTTGGGTCATCATCAAACTTACTCCAGGTGGTCGACATGTTTATTGTTAATTCCTCCAGATGAGGTGAACTTCGCAGAAGAGTTACAATCCCTTGAAAATCCCATTCATCAACCTTTGTACATACTGTTAAACTTTTACACTTGAATGGCTTGCAAATTGATAGAACCTCACAAAATTCAGTGTCGATAGTAAGTTTGTGAACATGATGAAGCTTCTCAAGTAGTCCTATTGCTCTCCGCCCTCTTAACCTTAGTATACATTCCTCTAGAGAGGATAAATTGCCCAACTTGATCAGAGTTCCTCGTGTGAATGCAGATAAATTTAAAGAACGAATATTAGGACCAGAAATCTCCAAGTCCCCAGGTAGTAAGGAAGGAATTATCACTACATGTGTCAAATTAAAATTTGAAGGACTAACAGCAATCTTAACAACCTTGTCGAACCACCCAGTGCAACCCAACAAGTCCAAATATTCAAGTTTTGGACTACCCAACAAAATTCTTCCAATACCATCATTGTCTAATAACGATAAATGGGCGCGTAACGCTTTGAGTGAAGTCCAAGAAACGCATCCACTAACCTTAAAATCGCACAAACAGATTGTCAGCATTCGTAACGATGAGTTTGAGTAGACAGACTGTGGCAGCTGGTAGTAATCAGACATAGATATAGTTCGGGAAGCTGAATGAAAATATAGACAGAGGTCCTCCACATTGCGTTCCGTGGCGAAACGGATCCACTCGTCTATCCGTGAACTATAACAATTAAAATATTTGCAAGTAATGTTGAATTTCTCAACTTTTTTTCCCCTATAATTTGCAAGGGTTTGATCGACAAATCTGTAAATTGCCCTACGCCGTCATCGGACAGATCACGGAAGCTGAGGACAGGAACCTCGGCCCAAACGGAACGCCATCTTTTGGACAAAATGCTGGTTTTTATGGCATCTTTAACCGGTAAAAGAGACAAAATATGTTGAAGGACTGAATCATGTAATTCGCTGATGTAGTCTCTGCTCATGCGGGACTTTTCAAGACGTCGTTCTACGCGCTGTGGACTCATACGGCCAGTGCGGTGGCTCTCCATCATCTACGGTAGGTAGGTTTTCCTTCCGCAACCAATTTGTGAAACTTTGCAATCGATTGAAAGAAATAGAAAGGCAACCAATTGCTGAAACTTACATAATGCAATGGGAAAGCCTAAACCTAATGTAAGATGGATTTAGGGACGTAATGAGGTTTTCCTTGGGCTTCTAGGAATTCTAGTATAAGCAGTATTATAACTATAAACCTAACGTAAGACGGATTTAGGGACGTAATCAGGTTTTCCTTAGGCTTCTGGGAATTCAGTGTCATACTAGAATTGGGTTTCTAGGTTCCATGGTGGTGGAGAGTTCTTCGTTCTTTCGTGGTGGGTTATGGGCCTTATGGCTTCTGACGTTGGCGACCTGACTACGAGCACTAGGGATGATGTTGGGTCGGTGTTTGGATCCAATTTAATGGGATCATTAAAGTTTTAACCCCGCCTCTGTATCCAAGCAATTCAAGAATAATTTCAATTTTAAAAAAGTATTTAAGCCCATATACATGATAAACTAACACTTATTCATGAGATTTTTAAACGGTAAACATTAATTTTTTTTAAATTATTAATTATTAAGAGATAAATTTTAGTTTAACATAAATATGTATTTTCTCAAAATTTATCTAAAAGATTAGAGTAAATATCTCCTAAATTAAAAAAAAAAAAAAAAACAGGTTGATTATATTTAAAGTCGCTTTAATTTACTTCCAAAGGGCTAACCACTTGTTTTGTTCATTATTAATTTTCTTTATATTAATATGTTGTATTGTAAATGGTTACCAATTCATTTCAGTATAAATGGAAAAGATAAAATTGTCGAACTGATTGATCGAACCCTTACTCACTAATCATTGCCAACTGATGAGAGTGACCTATCAAAAAACAACTTATCTATTTTGGTTATTTTTTCTATTTCGAAAATACCTTTAATACTTTTGTGAATTTATCATTCTAAACAATGGTTTAAATTGAATTTGTTTATATTTCTATATCCACAACGAGAGTTACAATATATTTATCTATCTCACATAGGTGTTCATGCAATTCTCTCGTTGAATTGAGGAGTAAGTAATGATTTTAATAGAGAAGAAATTAAATAAAGTGACACACCAAAAATCAAAGTTAAATAATTGGACCGTGGACCTTAGGGAGACTTTTGGATACATTCATGCATATATGAAATGAAAGCAATTAAATCTCCATTGATAACAAAAAGTCCCGCAAGTGAGCATTGACAAGTAGGCACTGTGCAAAGGCAATCGAGTGTGGGTGGCCTACACTATTGTAATGATGGAGTTTTCTGGGTCCCCATGGAAAGTTGCCAACAAAGAAGAAAAACAATCCCATCGACGCAAAGGGAAAAAGTTTGAGGATTAGTGTGTTATTGGTTTCAATATATATCCGTTATTTGATAAAGAAAGAAGATTGCATTAACCGTTATAGTTGTCTTGTTTTTTTTGTCTTTAAATGATTCTTTTTATACTGTGGTATTCAATTAACAAGAATGTACTTTATTATCAAAAAAGGGGAAATAAATTATGGTTGATGGCATAGAGATGTGTTTGGAAGTATTTTTGACAAACACAATTTTAAGGGTTTTTTTTTTTTAATATTTGATTTGAAATCGTGAATCAACATTTGATTTATGAATCTGTTAGGCTTGTCTCGAAAAAATTAATGTAAAATGACTTGTTTTTGGTAGCCTATTGTGAATCAAAATAAACAACATTAATAGTACTTTGGTTCGTCCGAAAATGATAAAATCTCTAATACAAGAACAAGAGAGATTGATTATAATTTCTCATTATTTTTACTAATATTGCTTGTTTTACCCTATCGAATTGAATTCTTCGTATAAAAACTATATGATATAGATAGAGAGAATCGTACGATTTTATGAAAGCATATACTATAATTTGAAGGATAGTCAATCATATTTACAAGCGAAATTGACAATTAAATCCAATTTTTTTCTATTCATTTCTTATGTGTAATAGTGTCAAAGGAAAGTCCGGATTAGTTTTTTTTTTTTTTTAAGTCACTATAGACAACCTAAATAAAGAATTTAATCGAGTTATTTACTAACGAAAAAATAAAATTAAAAAATTAATAATTTGAATTTTTTATTAATAGATTTCGTCATATTATTATTTTCTTTTTAGTAGCAAATGATTTAATGTAATATATTAATATCAATCGCATGTGGGTGACAGCTTTGAAAAAAAAAATAATAATGATTTTTAAGAAATTGTTTTTCTCCTAAACCATTACCAAATTTTAGGGCAAATCAATTAAAATTTCTTATCTATTATGGAATTGAAGTTTGGTAGTCATGGGATGGGGCAATAGATATAAAAGATGGCCAATGGCGCTCCTTTTTGAATATTTAAAAAATCACGAAAAGTTTACGTAAACATTAAAGCTTCCCAGCCCACAAGGGCAGGTCCAGGGCCCCAGTTTCTTCTGTTCTATTGTCTGAAATGCCTACCTAAATAGCCTCGATTTTCCAATTATTTACAACAAGCCCTAGCAGGGAGTCCTTACCTGCCCTTAATACATTATCATTACCAATTTACGAGAAATCTTATAATATCATGAGAGAGTGACATCTCGGTGCACATTGCTCTTCATTTTTATCATCTCATTAGCCATTTCCATGATATAATCGTACATCCAATTTATTATCCATTTCACTTTACTCAAAATCATATCAAATTAGAATTGCATTTTAAAAAAAGAAATCACATATTGAAAAGTTGAATATCATACCCTAAACTTGATTGAGTAATATGATTTTTTTTTATTAATTTTTAATATTTAACAGCTCGAAACCAGTTGGTTTATGGCACTCGAAAGCAATAAAAATCCTATTGATTTGTCTAAGGTGGACTATTTTTATAATTAATTTTAAGATTCCTACTCCTATATAAGACAAGTATGCCCATAAAAATTCTAACATTTGTAACTTAGTTAGTTGTATAGAACATAATGTGTTTAAATAAACTATTAAGGAAGTTGAACAGAGTTGGAATTGATTAGCTAAGCCCTGATGTGATCTCAACCTTAAATAATAGACCATATCATGATTTAATTTTTTTAGTGACAGGGGTGGGTGTACAATAATTTTTCCGTTTCTGTATTGAGCAATCTTTACCTACCAAAATGAAAAGTTAATCGAGTAAATGCTGCATGTGTAAACTAATGTGAAACGTGGAAAAAGAGTAGCATCTGTGCTTATAGTATTGGTATTGTTATGGAATTTCATGCTGTTCAAGCAAGCATTTGACTTGGGCATTCAATTAGGTGGAAAGTTACATTGGACATTCGCGTTTGATTTGGTTAAGACAAATGACATGTTGAGAGATCGTTCAAAAGCAACTTGTTGTGATTAATTGTCTTCTACGTAAGGCCTTATTGGCTGGCCACTCACTGCCCACCGCTCTGCCCACCATTGAACCAACACAATGCTGGCTTTGCCCCTTCGATTACTTGACCATCTATCGAGAATTTCTGCTCCAAAATTAAGGAACCTAATGACAAAGAGATTATTAGTTTTCTCAAATCTATCATAATGGTTTTTGCGTTTTAAAGATTTGAATGTTTACAAGATTTGTATGATCATTTTTATACTTTAGTTATAGATTCTCAAAATATTATAAAAAATTTGTCTGATAACTCAATATTTTATTGAACACTTTTGTTACTTATTTATGAGATAATTTGATTAAAAAAATAAGGGTTTTGTTAAAATTCAAAGCTTTTCTCAAGATATTTTTTTATATAGTTTTTCTATAGTTTTTATATATTTAGATTTATTGATCATGTTAATTTGGCCTATGATAAATAATTTACAGTTGTCTTCTACGATTAATATAATTTTATGCATTTTAAAAAGTCAACTTGACCAAGAACAATTAAAAAATAAAGCTAAAAGATATTTAACACTGCGCTACTTAGCTGGGTCACGACACAGTGGCATTTCCCGTAATAAAATCCAACAACCAACCCAAACTATTAGAAATTTAGAACACATCTCACTCGTATTGTCTTGTCTTCTTCTCTCTTCGCCTTTTCTCTTTGTAATTTGTATACGTTGAAGCCTCTCTGTTTCTATTTCTTCTTTCGGACAGCAGTGAAGCCCTCCATTTCTCCACTTTTCCACGCTTCAGAGTTACCAAATTTTTCCATCAACCAAACACGATATTCCCACCACATTCCTGAGAAAATTTTACCCACCCCGAAACAATGTCGTCAGTTTCCGGTGACAACGACTCTCTTCCGGACAGACTGAGCTCGAAAACGCCGTTTCTCAGCCTCAAACTATACGTTCTCCTTGCAATTCTCTTGACATGCACAGCTGTACTCTCTCTATTAATCTGTTTGTGGTTTTGCCTGACCAAGAGCTCGAGAAAGCAGAAAATGCGGGTGAAACACAGCTCGGGTTTGATCCCATTAGTGTCGAAAGAGATCGTGGAGATCAAGGATCTGGGTCCCGACGAAACTTGCGAAAAACAAGGGAAAAAAGTTGGAAAAGAGGGCGAGGTTGTCGTTGCAGTAGAAGGGAAGAAGATCGGCGGGGAAGAGAGTGATGATGTGTCTGCTAAGAGTAGTGACGTGGCTCTGGATATGGGGTGGGGCCGTTGGTACAGCCTGAGGGAGCTGGAGATCGCGACGGGAGGATTTGAGGAGGAGAATGTCATCGGCGTTGGTGGCTACGGTGTTGTGTATAGAGGTGTTTTGCAAGACGGGTCTGTGGTGGCTGTGAAGAATCTTCTCAATAATAAGTACGTTAGTTCTGTTTGTTTCCACGGAAACAAGATTTTTCCGAGAAAATTTTTTATGCGAGAAGCAAAACATTACCGCTTAAGTAGGAGTTTTGTCCTTTTTTATTTTTATTTTTAATTTTTTTATGGGCTGAAACATTTTTGATCAAAATATCAGAGTAATGGAGCTAACTAGTCATTCTTGTTTATTCTATGCACGCTAGATCCGAGTTATGCGGTAATATAATATTTTGGAACGATATTTTTTTAATATTTATAATTTATTTATATTTGAGTTTGAAATGCGATGGTTTGGAGTGATGGACATGGTGGTGAACTTTCGATCCGGACCGTTATGGTGTTATGTGTCGGTGTGATAGGCTGCCTTTGTGGCGGAGTATTAGGGAAAGTAAATGGCTCCTTTGTTCTTTACTTCACTTTTTCTCAGTTTTCTTTAATTTTTAACTGGCATATGTGTACTCTCTTAACTTTTGCTTTCTATCTAGATGTTTACTTTTTGAGAAAAGATTTGCCTAAGATGAGATCAGGTTAATGTAGTGTGTCTGCAAAGTACTTGGAAATAAAGAGTAAAAGCGTGGCTTAAATGCAATTGCATGTAAATTTCGATTCAATGTTTCTGTTATTGTTAGTTCCTTGACCTGCAAGGAGGTTTTTTACTAATTATAGGAATCAAAAAAGATGCAAACACTTGAATTGGTTTTTAGTCTAGACCAGACCTCAAGAATGTCAATGAAATTTCGAATAAATTATCAGATGAAAGCTCATATGCTCTGCTCATCTTGTTTGTAGAGGGCAGGCTGAGAAGGAGTTCAAGGTGGAAGTTGAAGCCATTGGTAAAGTTAGGCATAAGAACTTGGTGGGTCTAATGGGTTATTGTGCAGATGGTGCTCAAAGGTATGCTTCCTATGCCTTATCATGCTTCTAAATGGAAGTGAAAAAAATTAAAAAATATTCCTGTTTTTTCATTTTGATATGTTCATTGCAACTTCTGGCTATTTAGGATGCTTGTTTATGAGTATGTTAACAATGGCAACTTGGAGCAATGGTTGCATGGTGATGTAGGGTCTGTTAGCCCTCTGACATGGGACATTCGAATGAAGATTGCCATTGGAACAGCAAAGGGGTAATTTCTAGTCTCCATGTTCATTGTATGTTCTCACTGATCCTGTCTCACAAATGTGTACCTTTTCTGGTCCTGGCTTTCCTCTACTCAATTTAAGTTTCCAAATCGATGCCTCATAGCGAGGAGTAACATGTTCTAGTCCTTGTAAGCATTTTTGTTGGCTTGTTAAAGTTGAACATGCATAATATTGCCAATGTTATTCAGCTTTTAATTTGAAGCCACTTATCATGATTACTTGATCATCTCTTTAAGTTTGAAGTCCATATTTGTTACAGTCTTCTTCATATTGCATGTGTTTTGGCAGTTGCTCTTGTATTCTGCTATTGTTTTTGTTCTTGTCGAACTCTTATGGTCCTTATTTTTATTACAGGTTGGCCTATTTGCATGAAGGATTGGAACCCAAAGTTGTTCACCGTGATGTGAAATCAAGCAACATTCTTCTGGATAAAAAATGGAACCCAAAAGTATCAGATTTTGGATTGGCCAAGCTCTTAGGTTCTGAGGCAAGCTATGTGACCACACGTGTAATGGGGACATTTGGGTTTGTTCTTTCTCAAATTCCTAATCAATTTCCGTAGTGAATTAAGTCAAAGTAAACAGGATGTCTCTTAACTCAGAGAATTAAATTATATTACTATTTTTTGGCCACAGATATGTATCTCCCGAGTATGCAAGCACAGGTATGCTTAATGAGGGAAGTGACGTGTATAGCTTTGGAGTTCTACTCATGGAATTGATTACAGGAAGGAGCCCCATCAATTATGCAAGACCAGCTGGAGAGGTAAAAACAGCTTGCCTATTGCATCTGTATCAAACACTAGGTCCACAGATGTAACTCTGTTTCCTTTGGGTGTTTTTTAATTTCAGATGAACTTGGTTGACTGGTTTAAAGGAATGGTAGCAAGCCGCCGTGGAGAAGAACTTGTAGATCCGCTTATTGAAGTTCAGCCATCTCCAAGAGCTCTAAAGAGGGCATTGCTGGTTTGCCTCCGTTGTATAGATTTGGATTCAATTAAGCGACCTAAGATGGGGCAAATTGTTCATATGCTTGAGGGAGATGACTTTCCTTTTCGTTCTGTGAGTCATATTTTCACAATCTTCTGTGTCAATTATGGTCGTGCTAATGAGGATAGCTTAAATTTTTTCATTTATACTGATTAGCCCACCAGATTTGTATACTTTTCCATTTCGCTTTACTTAATTGGTTTTTGTTTTGTGTTCTACAGGAACACCGACCAGCCCGAGAGAAAGATGCTCAAACCTCCCATGAAGCTGCGTCGAAAAAAGTTGCTTATCCAGCTACGCAAGCTGGGGGTGGTGATACTGAGAGACAAAGATGGAGATGAGTGTGCCAGGTTAAGGAATCATAGATCCTGAAGTCAGATTGCATGGTAGAATAATTTTTCCAGCTAGTTTACGGAGAAAAAATTACACGCCTTTGATGTGCATATATTGTTTTAAGTACTTCCTTCACAGCTTCTTGATACGTTTGTTGATATGTTGCGGCATCTTACGTCTAAATGAGCCTTGTAAATATGCACTTGTATTTTAATATGTGAAGTTTATCTCATTCTGCTTCTTCAGTAATTACATGATCATTTGTCAGTGAACCACAGTCTTGTTGAATTCTAGGCGCAAATAGGCGTTTCTGAATACAGTGACAAAAGATCATTGACATAACGTGAAAAGCAAAACTTGGCAAAGACTTAGCTCGCTTCTGAAGGAAGCAGATAAGGAAAAACTTGAGAATTCAGTTACCACGAGAGTTAGCCCTCAGTTAGTTTTACCAAACAAGATAATGCAGTAGTTGTCATCCGTTGCTTCTAGTGCTTTTTTACAGTCGTGGTTACATCATCAGTATTGTTTGTTGAAATAGCCCACTCCTAGTGCCAGAAGCAGCAAGCAACCATTAATGGTTGTGTGGTCGTCTGTTGTGCCCTAAAATGTGCTGCACTGCCAACAGAACAATGGGTCATTTCCATGATTGCACAAATTTCTGTTCTTGTGCTGTCCATCTAGCTGAGCATGTGGGTGCGCATGTAGGTAGTGGCATGATGTGCTTCTATTTCATGATTATGAATGATAGATCTACATATCGTTGAAACTAGAATCAATTCCTCGCTTGGGATCTGATGCATATTGCATCAAGACTTTTCATCCGTACGAGCTTCGAAGATCAAGGTCGGCTCCCACAAATCCAAATTTGCTT
>JANLJB010029385.1:0-14886 GCA_026212285.1 Bursera cuneata
ATGTTCAGCCGGCTATCAACCTATGACACTATTTTCCTGTACAAAATGTATACCCATTTCCGGGGTTCCCTGCATCACAATTTCTCACTTACCATATATTGCTCATTTCAACTTCCAAAGATGAAACTCCAACTCCTTTTAAATCAAAAATAAGTTATTCCCTTGTATTCTGCATAAGCTCGAACCACTGGATACCAACAAGTGAGAAACCAACTTTAGAATGTGATGCAACCAGAACACAAGTTATTTAAGACAACACTTGATCATAAAATTTACCTGTCTCAATAAATCTGCAAGAGTCCTAGGAAGTGCTTCGATGTTTCTCAAAACAATGTAATATGGGAAGGGAAAGGAATCTAGATACTTTGAAACCTTGATCTCTTTACCTAGAAACGACAATTCCTGCAGCCAGATACACAAGTCAGAAAATGAAAATTCTTTTGCCAAGAGACGATCATTAATAGAAAAGAGAAATTTGATTCTTCTAACATCAATAAGCATAATATATAAAAGCACCTTGAGGTCAATTATTGATTCTTGCAGGCTATCTACAAGCAGAAATGCAACCATTCGCTTCTTTATTAAAAGATCCCTAACATAGCGCTTCAAGTTCTCCTGCATAGATTTAATCAAAAATTGGATAAGCACTATTATAATCAGTCGGTATAAAATCTCTGAATCTCCTGTTTGACAATAGAAAGAAAGCTACCTTCTCATGGAACCGGCCATCCCCAATGATTAAAACAAGCTGCTGTAGCGGGTTTTGTCCAGAAGGTAACCGTGCTTTTGCAACTGCAATATCCAGCTTCTTGTTTAAGTGCATCAATAGATCAAGAACTGGTTCATCTGCAATGGTATTCTCTTGCTTGAATGTCAAACCAGATATCATCTGCAACGCCAAATGATTGTTTAAAAATCAATAAGAACATCTTCACTACCATACATTATAGGAAAATGAAACAAAAAACAAAAATAAAAAGAACACTGAGTGATTCTATCATACATACAGCATTGAGAACACACAAAAGACAAACCTTGATGCCCGCCATTCCAGTGAAGGGCTGATCAAAATCATGCAGTGACCTGATGTTACCCTTCTTTCCAAAACTCACAACAGATAAGTTTCCCATCTCCAGTTGAGACATGGCTCGACACACAGTCACCAAGGCTTCAATTGCAACATCCCCACAACCACTCTCCGACATGCTACGGGAATCATCCACAGCAATAACTACTTGGTAATCTCGTTTGTTAGGCCTGGTTCGCCTTAGCCATATTTTATCCTTTCGATAATGACTTGCTATATAGGGAATTACCTAATCATTTTTCAAGCATACAGAAGAGTTCATTAAAAAAAAATAATAATAAAATAAAACTGAAGATGAGATTATGAGGTGTACACGCTATTTGGTGAAATATATTGTGTTTTACCTTTTTCATGTTAATCCTTTTCCCAGTCTTGTAGTCCCCTTGGAGCTTGCTGGCTAGTGTGGGTTCCATAACAAGACGCAACTGTTCAGCCAACTCCTGAGATAATCTTGTTGTCCGCAGTTCATACCTTCTCCAAAGAGCACTAGCATTACTCTTTAGGTCATCAGAAACCTCATCAAGTTCTAGGGCTTTCCCCATCTCATCATCATTTACAGATAGTTTACTGAGCTGGTATAGATCTTCACTCAAGTAAGACTTCTTGACAGAGATCAGACTCTCAAACTGACTTTCTGGATCACCATCATCATCTATATGAACTTCTGGGGATCCCTCCATGGCAGATATCTCTACATCTGAGATCTGTATTTGCTCCTCCATCTTATTTCTTAGAATTGTGGAACAAGGCTTGATGGTGTTTGCTTCAGAATCTTTTTTCTCAATTTCCATCTCAGTGACATCATCTTTATGTGCCGCAGGACCATCTGCATCGGGTTTGTTGCCATCAATATTCATGTCAACCTGCTCCGATGTAGCTGGGCCTAGTGCCTGAGCTGTTCCCTTGTCAAATTCAGAAACGTAACCATACTCATCTGCATTCTCATCCTCAATCTCACCCTGTGTGTCTGTGTTATCTGCCTGAAGATCAACAGACACATTGACTCTTTCCTTCCACTCCTCAAGTGCATCCCCAACATTCCTATAAGGGTTCGCTTGGGTTTTCTGAGCAGAAGGATTTTGCTCAGGAAATTGAGTTTTGGGTTGATCATCGGTGACTTTCCCTTTAGTCGATGTGCCAGCAACCATTATATCCATCTGAGACGCATTTTGGGAAGGTAAGCTACTGAGAGGAGTAATGTCATTATTGATTTCATTGTTATTAAACAAGTTTGATTCAGGTGCAACAGTTTTCAAATTTGATGCCCTGGAATCACCATTTGGTTGAGTGGCAGATTCAGCATTAGGCACATGATCATTAATTAAGTCAGAAATTCCAGCTTCAAAGGTATCTTTACTTGGAGCCATAAAGTTCGTTTCTGTTCTCTCCTGAGAATCCCTGTTAGCATCATCCTTTTCCCCACCTGCCTGTTCATTCTCTGCCTCTTCCATAGTCTCATCAACAGGATTTTCACTCACACCTTCATGGTTTCCGTTCTCAGCAGATTCATCATGCTCATCTGGTCCCACTTCTTCCTTGCTATCTATACCATCTTTTTCATCCATGTCAACATCCTCATCAAAACTTTGACTTGACTCATCAAGCTTCATTTCAGTAGGATCAGCAAATGCTTCTTCCTTGTCCATTTTCAAGTCTTCTATGTTTTCTGTATCACCAAGATCATCCTGATTCCCAGTCTCATCTTTTTGTCCATCAGTCTCATCTTTTTTACCATCATTTTCATCAGAGTTGAGCTCTCCAAGTTCATCAGCCATGGAAGCAGAATCTTCCTTGGCTCTAAGCTCCCTATTACTTTCATCTCTGTCTCTAACAGATGGCCCAGACTCATACTTCTCCTTTTCTGTGCTAGGATTTTCCTCATCTTCCTTATTCCAAAGCTTCTCATCAACAACTTGACTATCAGCTCCTGCTTCACCCATTGCAGACTCCAGTTGCTCATCCTCGCCATCTTCATCATTATCCTCTTCACCAGAATCCTCACTAACACTAAATGTATCAGCTGCAAAACCCTGCTCCATCTCAATTCCTTTATCATCTTTACTTGGTAACTGGTCTGAGGCATCTTGCTCTTCACCTTCCTGCTGTAGCATTAAAAAGAAAAGTTGATAACTCGTTTCATGTAACACAGTAGAGCACATACAAGATAAAATAACTCCAGTAGAAATGTGCTTGGACACCAAACCTTTTCTGAAGCCCCAAGAAGTTGATCTTCATCAGTTATTTGCTCGCTGACATCATTCCGTCCCACACCCTCTCCCATGCCAGTTCCACTTGCATCTTGAGATTTATCATTACTATCATCATCTTCTTGATCTTTCGCAGCAATGCCGAACCCTTTAGAATATAATGAAGCTAAAATATTTGCAAGTGCATGAGTCATTAATGATACCTGCAGGCAAATATATCATAGAAATATAAATTTTAAGAAACTTAATCTGTAAATAGGAAAACAGGAAAGAATAGCAGAATGCCCAAACCTTATTAACAACTTTAAAGAAAAAGTGAATAAAAATTATCGTGCCAAAATGTCTGCAATACATATAATCATTTGAATATGAGAATAAAAATCTTTGAAAATGTTTATCTTCCCCATCATTGTTGGGTTTGTAAATCCCTGCTGGTAGAGCATGCTCATTAATTTTTGCCACCAAGACTTTAACAGGGAATAAAAATTATAAAAAATTATTATTAATAATAATCATGATAACAATAATAATAATAATAATAATAATAAAGTGGCCTAAACATAAGGGAAGCATAAAACATGGTAGAGATCAAGAGGGAACTATCATACAGTTCTGTGCATTGGTAGGAAATTCTGCAAGAAGCCATCAGCGAAGCTCAATACCAGGTCCAAAAGAGTATAAAGATGGCGAAAATGTGTTCCCACATGGCAAAAGAGACCAGAAGTTCCTTTGTCAGAATGGTTCAACAGTTTCTCCTGAGAAAACACCCCATATCAGATAGCAGAAAATCTATAAAATACTTAAAAAATAAGAATGTCTTAAAGAATGATAAATTAATAATGCCATATCCTACCACACAAGAAATCATTTCAAGAAGCTGATCATTTAATCGGTCCAAACTCAAATTGGCTACAGATGATTTAAATATGTACTCCCATGAGGTAACACTCCCCAATGACTTTTCAGAGAGAGCATTATCATTGGTTGATGAACCTAGCTTTTGCAACACATCCATAATATTAGCATATATACTTGTGACGACTTCACCAAATTTAGCTTGAAGCTCAGAATAATCGCCATTGCTAGAACTGGTCTCATCACTTGGATTTCTTGCTTCCAAGGCAGACTTGAACTGTTCAGCCGTCGATTGTCCCTGCAATTAAAAAAATTTTAAAAAAAAGTTAGAGCATTTGCTACAGATCACTAGCCTAATGCACAGTCCAGTTGATGTAAGTCACAGTAACACATGCATTTAGCAAAACATGTCTCATAAAAATTTTATTCAATAAGCACGACAATATTATACTTAAAGTGTACAGCTAAATATAATGAAATCACTAGAAATTCAGCAATGAACATATTATAAACATCAAGGATACCTTCTTTAACAAATCATTTAAGTGATTGAGAAGAGTCTCTATGACCGAGCTTTTATCCAAATCTTGGTTACAAAAAATGGAGAGATGCTCCTCAAACTCGTTAATAACATGGAAGTTTTGAAATACCATCTGTTCAGCTTGTTTGGAAATAACATAATGACGGAAGGATCTGGTCACCAGAGTTATAGCTCCACTTGGGCCGAGAAGATAGTCATCCAATGATTCCTGTAACAGTCACCAAGTAAGCAAGAGCCTAACATGATATTCTGAAAACAACATAGTTAAGAATGTATAATGTGCACCTTAGATTTCTGGATAACAGGAATGTATTTCTCAAACAAAGCAAGAACCCCATGTGCTGTTGCTCTGACACTTTGACAATTGTTTAAATGAGTGCCTTCAACTGTTCTCACCAACAGTGATTCCTCAACCAAGATGGCATACAAACTATCAAACAGTTGCTGTAGACAAAAAGAAGGATAAAATCAACATATTCACACTTCACTAAAAAATATAAAACATGCATCACAAAACATGAATTTAAAGGCGAGAACTTACCTTCTGCTGCCAAATGCACTTAATTGTGTCATCTTGGCATTCAGCAAAAGAGCACTCATTACCAATTCCCTTTTCAAAATCAGTGCATTTTGAGAACAAACTTCTAAAACCAGATACATGTTCATGTAGGTGCTTTAAACGCTTAGCAAAATTATAAGCAGCATCCCTTTGCATCTGTTGTATGACTATAAGATGGTGGAGAAAAGAGACTGACCTGGCAGTCTGCAAAAAGAGAATAAGAAACACGAATGTCAAACTATGAGAAAAGATTCATTACAATAAGGAGATTTGAAAAACATCAGCAATTAACTCATCTCAATGCACCGGGGTAGAGTTTCCCAGTACATCCAGAATCAAATCATGTAAAGTGAAACTGCTCTGCAGCCAAAGAAGACCTACCTGCTCTGATGTAAAATCTTCATGGTGTTTCAAGCAAACATGTTGCAAAAGCTGCACCGATGCCAAGCTTTTGAAATAGAATTCATTTGCAGCTTTCCATTCAGTATCCAGTGTTGCATCAGGCAAACACTGAAATTCACTTGCAGAATTAACATTAGCAGTTGTATGAGACAGTCTATTACATACCAGCAGCAGATGTTGTGAATCGTAAGATGGCTGAACAAACAGCCAATTCAATTGATTGGACATCTATCATCAATCAGCAAGAAAAAGATAACAATTAGTTGGTATGAACAATAAGGACAAATGTAAGAATCAAAAACAAAGGTGCAGAGTGTCTATACCTTCATAATTTCAAACTTGTGCTTATGCAACCCACTGTTTTCTAAAAGCTTTAACAGTTCAGACAAAGCCCTCCTCTTCCCCACACTTCTGTTTACATCCTTCCACAGAAAACCACAATCCATAGTAGTCTTACATAAACCTTCAAGTGTCAGCCACAGATCCTTCCACTCTTCTGTGTATAATTTGTTCCCAGACTGGGATGCTAACCATTGCCTAGTACTATTTGCAGCCCCTGTAAAAAGTACAGGCTCTTAAAAACTTATGAAATTTCCAAAATAAAAGAGTTAAATCTAATAAAAGCAAACAAAAAAAAAAAAAAAAAAGGGAGAACCTTTAGCATCAAAGAAGAGCAACTCTGGCGTCCCTTCAAGGACCAAGTTTTGTAATGTCTCACTCACTTTTCTCCTCCAATTGTTGTACCAAAGAGATCTATACCATAAATACCAACGTGAAGTTCAAAAAGAGGTCATTTATGGAAGCCTCTACAATAAAAAGAGTATCTTGAAAAAATCAACAAACTACTGACCTCTCTTCATCATTGGATTGTGATAGATCTAAAACAGCATTCAACAAACCCACACTCTCATCTGAGACTTCACTAGGGGCCTTTGGACCTTGTATCGAGAGGATTTTCAAACCTTTTTGTGCTGTTTCTTGGTTAAGGATAAGCATTGCAGGTTGTTGTAACAGTTCCTGTTCAAAAAATAAATAACACATGGCATATAGTTACTAGTACTTATCAGTGCATTTAAAAACTTATCTTTGAATTTTGCATTAGGAAAAGAAAGGAAGGTTGTTTCCTATTGACTTCTAAAGCTTGTGCCTTAATAATAATGCTACCATCTGAAGATGATGCACTTATTTGACTTACAGTGTACTTCTGCACTAGTTTCCTGAGCTTCTGCCGGACTCTTTTCAAATTATCAAAGGGTATAAAACGCTCCCACCGACATAGCTTCAAAAGCTCTTGCACCCCCTTCTCAATGTTTCTCCGACTACCTCTGATTTGCTCCATTATTCTGAGGAAAAATGTGGTAAGAAACTCCTAAAACGAAATACAGATATTTAGAAGTCAATGATTGAAAGCAAACTCACCTTGGCAAAAATTGTACATAGAACCCAAATAAATTGTATAAAATCTTCTGATTTGCCTCCTGCCAAGGACTGCATGAATCACAAAGAATTAGAAATTTTAAAATGAGATAATATCAAAAACTACTCTCAAGATTTTCCTTAATATCAGATGGAACTCAAGTTTGATGTTTTAATCGACAACAACCCTGAAGTTAACTTTTGATCAACTAACAGATTCCCTTAAAATTAGACTAACAAACGGTTATTATAGGAATTTCATATAAGAACTAACATTCCAATTCAAAAATCCCTAGATTAATTAATGAAAATCAAGCAAAAAATAAAAAGCCACCCAAAACGCCTAGCCGCACACCACCGCCACCTTAAAACGTGGAGCCACACACTACCGCCACCCCAAAACACTCAGCCACACAACAACCGTCGCCTCAAAACACACCACCGCACACCACCACCTTACACCGCCACTCCAAAACGCCCTGCACACACCACTGCCACTCCAGAACACAGTGCCACACACCATCACATGCATCTCAAATCTATTAATAATTAAAACCAATCAATTTTTTTTAAAAAGAAAAAAGAAAAACCAAACAAGCAAACTCGGCAGCTTCACCAATACCCATAACAACTGAGAAAGAGAGAGAAAGAAGGGTTTGTATGGGTATTGGCATTCATACAACCGATGATGTTGAGGTGAGGGATGTTGTAGGCATAAGGCAAGGTGCTAGTGCTAATAACTTTACGTTTGCTGGGGTTTGAAAGCCTTGAGAGTCTTTGATTGTCTCCGGTACTAGTGCTTCCCATTGTTGTTGTAAGCAAAAATCGAGTTTGTGCGGAGGTTTTAAGTATTTCAAATTTAGGTTTTCTTGATTTCGGTTTAGGTTTAGGTTTCCAATTTAAGGTTTTATGATTTAGGATTTCAGATAAAAAATTATGTTATATTTAGTATTAGAATTTTTTATTTGATTAATACAAATTAGTTGGGCTAAAAATGACATTTCAAATTTCCGTTAGTCTTACTAACCAAAACCAACGGTTGATTTAAGTTGACAAATTCAAGGATAGTTTTCATTAAAATGTCAAACTTGAGTTCCACCTGATATTAGGCTAAACCTTGAGAGTAGTTTTCAGAATAGCACAACTCAAAAAATAAATGAATCGATAAATAGTGAGTAATGAACTGGAATAATGCTGTATTCACTCTCCTAAAAATTAAGTTTCTTCAAATATCATTTCCAATACTTATTATTTTACTAGTTTTATATTTTAAAAGAACTGGCATGTCATTTCCCACTAAAAGAAATAGAAAACTGAATTCAGAAGCCAGCCTGTCTTACCTTGAATATATTCCCAAGGATCTACCAACCACGAATTGACCAAGAAAAGAAAAAAGGAGTTGGAGGCGTTTCCTAAATTCACCGATACTGGATGTTTGCATGAACTCCTCCAAACTGCAATATCCATTCCATTTATGTTAGAGATAATAATACTAGGCCCTAACACATTAACAAAACTCTTCATAAATAAAATTCAAATTAAATTTCAGAACACAAAAAATCTTGGCACATGCCTTTGGGTGGTAAACTGATCATATCCAGCAGTATCAGCAGAATGCGTATGCCGAAGAACTGAAAATAGTGGAAACCACAGCTGCACCAAATAATATAAGTTTTTAAGAGAAAAATAAAAGGTCAAAGATCTAAATGAAAAAGATAAACTAGATAATGACAACATCATATTTGGAGTCTACACTTGTCCCTTAAAGGATTTTGTTTTTTCGATTTGAAACTACACTATATTAATGGTATTCTTTAACATGCCAAACGGAGAAATGCTTTTTGTATGCTAGTTTCCTCAAATGATAAGCCAAAATTCTATGAACTTATACTTGCTATTACTGTTAGTTCTCTATAGATGGCAAAGTTTTCACTTCACAATTATTATCCAGATAACCATACCTTCCCAGCATTACTCTCATACTGATCTTGCACCTCATCAAGCAACGCAGGCCAAGATTCAAACTCCATCTTTTGCCATGAACACACCAGACCAGTAATGGGTTCCAGCAGATCTGTAAACCATAATAGAATGAACTGTCATAAAAATTGCTAAATTGCAACAGCTAAAAAGATGAAAGCTGATGGAAATTTACATACCAGAAAGAGGAAATTTTGTGCCAGTTTCCAGTAACATCTGCACCTTATTAATTAGAATTTGCAACCCCGACATAGTCTTCAAATAAGAAAAACAACATTTTCAGTTTTCTGAATATAACAATAATTAGATATTGTTATGAATATTGAAGAAAAATTAGTCCCTCCCTGACTATCCCATCTTTTCTGCATCAGTGCAGACTACCGCCATTATAAATATCAGTTCAAATGGAAGAAAAAGGTCTATCGATAAATGAATTTGAATTTTTAAACTATTAACAATAAAATATTTTTTTTATCTTTTTTCTTCTTAGGTGCCTTTATAGTCAATCTTTCTATCTAGAAACATCCCGAACAGAAGTACCCTTTAAACTGGAAGAACTAACTATATTTAGTACCTTCGCTAGAGGAGTTATCAGAGGAATAGCCAACAGCATTTCAATCACATCCAAGATCTTCTGCAGACCAGGATGATCTTCCCACTCACTCAAAAGTTTATGAACCCGCTGTTTAAGAGATGTAAGTAACTTCACCATTTTGGCCATAACAGGAGCATTCGAATCCTGCATAAATAGTTCAAAAAGCAAAATAGAAAAATAAAAGAGAAATGAGAACTACAACGATGAAAGTAACAACTGCTGTCACAGTAAGGTGATGAAGTTTGAAAAACCTTGTAAAAATTGTATTTGCGAGCTGAGTTGTGAAATGAAACAAATGTCTGCTCATGCTCCAAGCAAAGACGTAGCAAATGCTCTGGTGCAAGTCTGGTGTCCAAAGTTGAAGCACAAAGGCCCCCTAAACCTGCAAACAGAAAGAAAGGCTAAATCCTTTTCTCCTTCAATTAAAACCAATTAACTTTTAACCTCAAAAGGAAAATCTTTAGTTACCTTTAAACATTTCTACTCCCAATGTATAAGAGTTGGTGAAAGAAAGCAATCTGTCTGCATCAGAGATTTGGAAGGTCCCAGGCTGTTTGAGGTGGGGGATCAGAAAACAATTTTCAGTACAGGCACATTGCACCCAAAAAAAAACAAAAACAAAAACCTTTGAATAGAAGACAGCCACACAAATACACGGAGAGGGAGAGAGGTTTGTGTTTCAACATTAGCAAATTACCAACAAAAAATTCTAACATAAGCAACTACCATGTTACATATTTTTTTTTTTTTTTTTTTTTTGAGACAGCAAGTTTGAGAAAATAATAAATAAACCAAACATAAAAATATGTAAAGTATGGACGTTCAAAATTTTTATATAACAGAAGCCACTTTCACGATGTTTCATTTATTAATCATAAGAGCTACTCAGCAAAGAAAATAATCAGATAGCCCAGTGACGTATCATTTGAGAGAAATTGTTTAGAAACCAGAGAATCTGCAACATGCAATTAAGATACTTCCCAAGAAAGTAGCTGATTCCTTGCGCGTTGATCAGGAAAAATTGAAAAAGACAGTACTATAGATGGTCAACAATATGCAGCATTACCTTGGAAAATAAGTTTTTATCATGATATGGAGTTATCTATGCATCCAGAAAGTTTTCCAAGACAACTTACACTCAAGACAAGATCAGTAGACCCAAATAATTGATTGTGTATGTGGACCATGTTGTTCAGGATAGATTCCTGCAGAAGGTTCCATTCATCCTCCAAACTCTCACCCTCATCATCAGCTTCCACCTGAATGTATTAGGTGTATGTTAATACATAGAGCAGATTTACGTTAGAAGTAAAAATTTAAAGGCATAATCAGTTTGCAATGTAACAGTAGAAGCATAACCTTTTCAGTAAATTCTTCTTCAGAGAGCAGCTCCTGCCATTCTGAAAGAGTATCATTTGCAAACAACTTGCTTAGCGCTGATGTGTCAGCTTCAAAAACTCTATCAACTGTGAAGGCACGAGGCCTGAATTTGTATTGTTGAGCATCAAGATCTTCTTTGGTTTTTGCTTGGACTTTCATATTCATCCAAATGCTTGCAAACTCGCAAAAAATTTTATCCAATACCTGATACAGTACATATGTTGTCATATCAGAAAACAATCTAACTGTGAGTGCACGTGAAATTCAAGTCACCCATAGGAATAGCATCTAACCGTGAAAGAGGCCTTATCCATCAGTTGTGAATTAGCTAAAAAACATGCAACACCAATAAGAGCATTTTGATGGACAGAAGCTCTAAGTTGCAAAGCAGAACCCTCCTATTATGGGAAGCATTTCAGGGGTAAACAATAAATGTTAAATTCCAACATGGAAAAGAAAAAGGGTATAAAAATTGAACACCACTAAAGACGAGAAGAAAAATTTTCATTTCAAAAGGATAAATACAAAACCATAACTATTATTAATTTATTTAAGAAAACAAATTACTTTTGCAGTCTTGATGTCCCTTGAATATGTGACCAACTTTTCCAGCAAACCGATATCCATTCCAAAGATGTTTGAAGGAAAATCTATGTCACAGGAATAATACTCTGGCAGCCTGGTTTTCGGGTTAAATGAAACTGAGCCAAATCCATAGCCTCTAGGGAATCTCATAAATGAATAAACAGAGTCCTGCCAGACGATTCCACTCAGCCAGTTAAATCCAATAAGCAAAAGAGATAAGTGTAAAAGTCAATTTCTAAACATAAAATAGAATCTATTTTTACCAAAACTCTGTCCATATTATCCTTGCCAATTCTGCTCAAAAAAGCATTTTGCAAGGTGCTTGACAACACCATAGATAAGCCCAATTTCATTTCATACACTGCAACTTGAACTGGTTGAGCAATATCAACATACTCTACATATTCTTCCGACAATCGGTCGATGAAACGGGATGCAGTTTCCTAAGAAATCAAGATAGATATGATTTGAAAAGCACAGGATTCTAAACCATACAAAATACGTTCAACAAAGAATTACATGATGTGTAACTTAATGTACCTGCCAGTTGTGAACTTGCTCAATAGCCCGTTGTAAGTCCATGACTGCAATATTACCCACCAAATTCATTGAGGAATTAACAAGCTCGAGAAACTCATCACATTCTTTTTTTAAAGCCTTAAATTTTAGAGGATCAGGGCGGAACACAATCTACATGCAAGAGGAAATTTGTTGATTAGATAAACAGGAAAGACAACCAAAATAAGTATTCACGTATTAATCCATCAAGGGCTTGAATATAAAAGAATGTTCATATCAACATAATTGTATTTGATGAGAAATAAAGCTTATATATAAGAAACAAGAAATCAATTACAAATTATAAAAATGAAAAGCATACTTTAGAAGGAGAAATCAAGGTTTCCAAACCTTTCTTTGCAGTCTCTTATGCTCAATTTCAAGCTTCCGTACTGCAACTGCTCTTTTTTTATCAGCTTCTCTTGAAGGAGAGCAACCAGCTAAGTAGTCACATTCTTGTCGCACCTACAACATAGCCAAGCAGTAAAGATAGGCTACAGAATTTTTAAAAAAAAGGAGAATTATGAAATTAAGGGTAGGCTTATGTTTCGATCAAGCTCAATTATACAGTCTACTTTATTTTTCTTTTATAGAACATATTATAAAACGCCAAAAAGGGAGCATACTCCAATGTACTTGAGGATGAAAAGGCACACCACAAAATCTCAAGTTGAAAGCCTTATCTAAAATTATAACTAGCCAATAACAAGTAGTATATAGGAAAATGTACAGCATGATGAGAGGAATGAGCAGATAGTTACTAAAGAAATATAGATACTGATCACAGTATCATAAGTACATAGAACACTTAAATTTATCATGAAATCAATCAATATACGGCAAGAAGAGAACCTTAATTTCAAGTTCAAGCAATGAAATTTTTTCTTCTATTAGTGAACACTTCCAGGAGTATTTCATAGCAGGATCCAAATCATCACAACTAATCAAGAGATGAAACCGTAAACCCCCAATTTGTAACCATGCAAAACCAAGATTAGAGTGGAAACCTGCCAACCAGAAACGTAAAAATAAGTTGCACTATAGAACCAACATATCCCATTGAACATGAATTAATAATATATTATCATACATTGACGACCTCCTAAGATCAGAATAAACATAAACGCACCATCAACATGGGGAGAGCAATTCAGATATAGTTCTCTAAGCAGGGGCTCAACAAACGATTGCACCAAAGACCTCAACCTTTCATGGTTTGAAGATTCAATAAGTGAGCTCAGTTGATGAATGTTATCTTGCTGCAAAAGAGGAAGATTTAATTAAAAAATTGAGAAATGACAACTCTGATAACTTAGGCTCAGTAAGGTCCTCTGAAAACATCAAATGAAGCATTTCATGCAGTATATGATCTGCCAAATTTTATGGATATATGATTTCCGTTCAGAATATTCTGACAGACATAAGAAAATAAAAATAAAGAAACCCAGCCTCATGCAGCACTCAGAGTTAGATTTTTTTTTTTTTTTCTGTCAAAAAGAAATATTAAAAAAAAAATAGTACCGTAATTATGTTCTTCTCAAAGGCATAAAGCGTGGAGTTGATTTCAGCAAATGTACCAGCATCAAATGACTTGCTGTGTGCATATATAATCTGGAATCATGATAATGTTAGATGTTTTATTACAGGAAAAATTAGCAAGCTCTTATACAATAAAAAGTACTATACCTGATGGAAAAGCGAACGAGCAGCAGATAAGAGAGAACCAGGCAAACTTTTTGGATGTGAAGGACTTTCCCAAAGATTACGTGAAGCAACTTTGAGCTTCAAACAGTACACAGAATAATCTTTGATGGCACCTATACTTTGCCTGAATTTAGGACAACAAAAAGAATTAAAGAATACATATAATGATTTACAAAAAATTAAAAAATAATAATAATAATTCATAATAATAAAGTAAATAAGAAACATCCTATCACAAGATTCAGCTCCATTTTCACTTTCTTATTTTTTCTTTCGCTAAGTAACCACGGGAAATAAAGCTGAAAAAAAAAGTTAATTCTTCTTCAACTTAAACATCCATTAATAAAAACACCATACAGAAGCAAATTCTCATAGTACAAATGATTCTAGCTTACACATTGATATCTAACAAGAAAATTTATTGTTTTCTTTTTTAGCTTAACGTCAAATTTCATTTGTTAAGATATTATATTTTCAAAATTAAAATGTAGGCCATAATTTTACTGACAAACTGCATTTGAAACACAAACGGCAGACAATCCCCACCAATAAATAAATAAAAAGATACACAAGAAATCAGAGAGTGCAACAGAAAGCAATTCAGAGAGACAGAGAGAGAGGTGTACAGACACATACAGTCATATGAAAGAAGGTGCATCCTTATGTATATGTAAGTTGCGCTATACTCATCCATTATAATTACATCAAAAACACAAAATGCGGTAGATTATAAATGACTAACATAGTAGAAGCAATTATCTTACAGAATTTGGGAGACAACCGCTGTTTTAACAGGCTGAACAAGCAGATTAGGAAGAGGAATGTTATCATTGCCATTCTTCGAGAAGCTCTACACGCCAAAAAGTATATCAAACAGGAGATCTCCAAAATTTAAACCACCATACATATTTCAAATAATATAACCCTAATTCACGGCACATACCATGAATGAATCAGGATGATAACTCCACAAAAATAAATGCCACCAGAACCACATCTCGAGAACAAAACTAGCAA
>JANLJB010029386.1:1478-14898 GCA_026212285.1 Bursera cuneata
AAGTGTTAGTTTAGTAAAAGTGTGGGGTTAAGTGTTTTCTTGAAATCTAATTGGGGGGTCAGAGTAAATTCCCCGTTATTTAACTAACCATCTATAACTCGATGTGGGACACTCACCATTCAAAATCTAATCGAACCCACCTATAATCTGATCATTTATTTTATAAAATAAACCGAAATTGTTGTAATAGGATTTTACATTGGCTCTAGGTTAAAATTTAATAGTAGTACTAATAATAGTTAAATATCGAATCTAAGTACCCAACTAACATTTGTTCTTAATGGACTAACACTAGGGAGAAAAGCAATTTAACTTCCAAGTTTCAAAAATTTAGGATGATTCTTTGGTTGGAACAGTCTATTATTTCATAATTTAGTTTAAATAGGTGTTTGATAAATCTTCTTAACAGCTGATTATTTGATAGTATAATTATTTCATATTAATTTTTACAGTAACTTCTAAAAATAGTTGTTGACTCATCATCCCTTTGCAAGTCAAAATTAAAATAATTATATAATTATAATCGATTAATATCTTTTTTTTTTTTTAATTAATTTTCTCAACATTATTATCCTCGCAAAAGATAGTGCTACTCCTCCACTGAGTAAAAGATCCGCTACAACCAATCATCCACCAAAAACGGTTTCGTTTTAGTGCTCCTAGTCAACCTTGGAGTCTTTCCACGATATGGCTTTAATTAAAGCTTAAAAGGCCGAAGCCTATTATCTCTCAACGGAGTCTGCTGCATAATCATCTTGTGAGCCAGGAAGGTACTGCCCTTTACTAAATTACGTTTAATAATTTGTTTTTTTTTTCTATCCTTTTGCTTATTATTATTATTATTAACTTAATCGCTCTGATGTTTACTCGTTGATCGTGTAAAGTTGTGTTTTTGTTTTCTGTATTTCGTTTATGATTGGATTATGATCGTGTTTTGTTTGGTTGATGAGAAAACAATGAGATTAAAAGATGACAAGTTTGGAAAACTGAGAAGTGAAAGATGGAATTCAGTGAGTTGAATTCTTCTCTTTTCTTCAGAAAATTGATCTGATTTGCATAAAAAACGTATTTTGATGAGGATGGATTTTGGTTGGGATTGATATAAGTATACACTGTCGTTTGTTTCAAGTGTTTGTGTTGGATTGAGAAGGGTTTGTAGGTTTGAGTTTTACTGTTGAAAATTCTCAGGAAGGAGCTAAGAAAAAGTATTGCTTAGGAGAGGGAGTTGAAAGAGAGCTTGAGCTGAAAAGAAGTGTTTAGAAAAGAGTGTAACAGAAATATCCTGTACTTTAGAAAGATGATTTCTTTTATTGCAAATCAAAACGGTTTGTTTTTACTTCATGTTATTAAGAGAATATGGAAGTTGATTGTTGATTATATGGTTGGAAACATCTGAATTTGGTTGCAGTCAGTGTTTGATATTTTGATATCATACTCTGTTTGAACGAGCAAGGCTGGTTTGAAATTGACGTGAAAGAAGGGGAAACGATTGTAAATGTTGGTTTGCTTAACATAAGACAATCAGTAATAACTAGCATCATGGAGTGCTTCTTTGGTAAAATTATTGGCATCTCTTGAATGCTCACTTAAACTTATTTAGGTTGTTCATTCTTATCTGAATTGGAGTACAGTTCAGTGCTTAGTCAAGTATAATAATGAGTTCTTCAGAAAGTTTATTGCTGGGATGTTTGATTTATCAGTTCAGTCAAATTGTGGGAAAAATAATGATATTTACCATATTGCTGAATAGCATGGGAATAATGTGTAGTTGTTCTTTGGAGATAAATAAAGAAATATTGGTTTGTTAATTTCACTGAACATTGAAGTTAAAACATTTTGAAATATGTAAAGAATTTATAGCGAAGAATATGCCTTGGATCCTTAATGATTTCCTGCCTCTTCTGATGTTGTCACCACAACCAGTCAGATTAACTTCTTTCTTCCTTTTTCTTGTCAATTGGATTTGTTGTATTGTTACATATATATATTTCTAATGGTCATTCTTATGAACTTTGAGGTCTATTTGCAGTCAAATATGGATCAGGGGAGGAGACCAAGCTCATTCTTGGGAAATAGAAATAACAAGATCGACATGGACCTCAAGGATATTATAAAGGAGCATGCCCTTCAATTCCTTCCAGCTAAATCACTCGTCCGGTTTGAAGGGGTTTGTCGAGACTGGATGTTCCAGATCTCAACTCCTTTCTTTGCTCATAACCAGTCAAATTCTTTCCATACTATCTCGGGCTTCTTTTCTCAGTCCTCTCCTTCTGAGCCATCATTTGTTTCCCTCAACAAAATGGCGTATGGTGTTCCAGACCCATCTTTGAAGTTTTTGCCTGAAGAAGTTGACATTAGGAGTTCTTCCAATGGGCTGCTTTGCTGCCAGGGTCGCACTGAGTATCATGCTTACTACATTTGTAATCCTGTTACAAAGCGATGGCAAAAGCTTCCTAAACCAGATAATGATCATGGCCCTGACCCTGCTGTTGTGCTTATCTTTGAACCATCTGTACTGAAATTTTTAGCTGAGTACAAGCTGGTTTGTGCCTTTCCATCTGAGCTTGATGGATATGAATTTGAGATCTATTCCTCTTCTGAAGGATGCTGGAGAACTTCTGGTGAGACTTTCCTTGGCAATTGGAAAATCCAGCCTAGTACAGGTGTTTATGCGGATGGGGTTGTTTATTGGATGGGAAAATACGGTAAAATTATTGCTTTTGATCTCACAATGGAGCGTTCACAACTGCTCTATGGCAGTGGGACCTTGTGTGCGATGGCTGGAAAGCTTTGCACATTCACGGTAAACCATGCAAAATTGTCTGTGAAAGTTCTGTCTAATGCATACACAAATACAATGCAAATGAAGAGTCATATCAAGGCATGGGAAACACGCAGTTTCAATTTAGACACTTCCATTCTTGGCGGGGCTATTTATGATAATGACGCCGTGTTGTGTGCACACGATGGCCTTGTTGTGCTTCAGGCAGGGAGTACACTCTATTCATACAATGTGAAGACACAGGAAACTGAACAACTGGGCGTGGAATATAAAAAGAATGCTACGAGGATCTTCTCTTACGTGAATAGCCTTGTTGATATCAGTTAGCGGTCTCTGCTGTATTGTCTTGCCACTAAAATAACTTGACAGCAGCCACTGCAGTTAGGTATTGGAACTCAATAGCAAATGAAGTTTTCTTTTTAGGTTGTTTTAAAGATTTTATGTTTGTAGCAATGGCTCCTATGATTTGCTGATTGGGTTCTTTTAATTTTTAAGGATATAGTGTAATGATATTATATCATTTTGCTGAAATTGCATTTGATAATATGATTATATGTTTCGAGTTAGTTTATATGTCTTATTTATACTAAAATAGGTATAGCAGATTATCATTATGTAATTGATTGTTTGTCTTCAGACAAGGAGAAACATATGAGATACGGGGATATCGTATATTAGTAGTTTTAAAAAGAAGTTATTTTCTATTCTGTAGTTTGTTCTTGTAGGTCTTTATGTAAAATAGTGACCGAGAAAAAACAAAGCTGAAGTTGTCAGATAAAAACTCAATCACTTGCTATACAATTTAATATTGACTTAACATTTATATTTTATTTATTAAATCACATCACTCGAATATAAAATTTTAAAAAACTTCGGTTTGTAGTATTATTTTTTTAAGATTATGCTCTTTTTTTTTTCCTTGTACCGTGTGTGTTTTCGACCTTGAATGTTTGTTCCAAGTTTTGAATTGAAAAGTTAGTTCAAAGACTGCCTTGTAGTTGCATCATCAAAAGTAAAAATGAGTCAAATTGAATGTAGTTGAAGGTAGCTGATGAAGAGATTAATACAAAAAAGAAAAGAAAAGAAAAGAGTCTATTTTATGTTTCTGAATGCTTAATTAACCATGCCAAGGGAATAATGGAATGAACTAAAATCTAGACAAAACTTCTCCTGAAGAACTCCTTAAAGTTTATTAATTTAGTTTCCTTTTCATCATTTTCGAAATTATTAAACAGAACAAAAACGGGTTTGATATTCCATGGACTGATAATTTCACTGATGATCCTAAAGCTTAATGCAATTGCACAAATGATCACGTGATTTCAGAATTAGCTTCATATAACCCATCATTTAACTTCTTCCGATAAAAATTATATATAATTAAAAACTGAAATTATTATTATATCCTTTAACTTAAACATGATTTTTTTTTTTTACAATTTATGAATAAAAATGATAAAAAATAATTTTTTTCATATAAATTTAATAACTCTCTTCAGTCTAGACAAAAAAATAAAAATAAAACATAACTAATAAAATAAATTTTAAATACAATACCACAGCCCTTTTCAAAATAGTAAGTGTCCAGAAACGGGCCTATTCTCATTCTTCTCTCTCCGTTTCTTTGTCATCCTTACCATTCTCTCTTTCAGACCCAGAATCCGTTGAGCCACCACACAGTCCCCGCACGCGCTGCCATCGGCCAGCAAGTTACATATCACCCTCACCGCCAACTATAGATCGCCCTTTAGGTCTGCAATTTTCCCTTCTAGTACTGCCCAAAATTCTCAATAGAACCCATTCGAATCTACTAATAAAGTTTCGGATAACCACGCCACCACGTTCGTCGCCGTCAACCACCATGAGTAGGCAACACCACCTCTTTCAAAAGCTCACCAGCCACTGAATCAACATCCCCTACGGAATTCACGGTCGATCGATGGATTTCAAGACCACCACCTTGTTCAACGTTCGATGTGGGTATATTAGGTAAAAATTTTGGCTTGGAGAAGAAGTTGGGTTTGGGAGGTGGCGGCCCTTGTTATGGCATAGAGATTCTTGGTTTCTTTTATTAATTATTTTAAATCAATATTCTATTATTTAATAAACAAACAACTACTTGGTGGCAGCAGAGAGAACCTCCACTTTGCTGGCATGAACGAGCTCTCGAATCCCTTCAGGGTCACCGATGAAATTAACCCTTCTATCAAAAATAAAATGAAAAATAATGGAATTTCGTAAAACAATCTGGCTTTAAGATTAAAAACAGTCAGCGTCGAAGTCCACGGTCAAAAGTAAAATCACACCTCTTCTTGTACATTTTCCCAGAAATTTATCAGACTATCAATACTTTTCATCACAGAAATTTAAATTTCCAGTTTTGAATTTAAAAAATCTTATAGTAATCAAACTTTTATAGTATTCCCGTAAAAGGTTCTAATGAAGTTTGATTGCTTGTGTTTATGTGAAGTATCGCCGTATCATTTATTATATAAATTCAATCATTGATCACATTAAATCACAATATAAAATTTTACAAAATTTTATAATAAAAAAATGAGAATTGTATACGTATACAGTGCTGAACCATCGTATATGTATAATTCGATGATTTATTTAAAAAAAAGATATATATAATTTTTTTACTTGAATCAAAAAGGCGTTGTGCTTCTACAGTCTCACGCGGAAGCGGAAACTTCAACTCATCTTCATGGACGACTTGACCATAAAAGTAAGCCGCCCAATGTAAAGTCGCCACGTGTATCGAGAGACTTGATATGGAAGTTAATATGCTCAAGAAGATACCACGTATGCCCAATCGACTTTCCAAAGAAGTTAATCACACAATAAAAATTCGCCACGTGTAAACAGGTTGTACTCCTATTTAAGCTGTTCTATGCTCTCATTTACGACTTCCATGCTCGACACTTTTGTAACTGCGACGACAATCACAAGTGGAGACTTTCTCTCCCCGAATTGTGTCTCTCTGTCTCTTCCTTCTCCTTCAACGTTTACCCTCGTCAATCTCCATCTCCGATAAACGGTTTACAGTTACTATTCTATCACCCAGTCACTTTTTCACTCTCTTTTTTTTTTTAAGTTCAATCTGGGTTTTTTGTTTCTGTTGTTGAATCTTTGTTGCATTCTTGACCTCTGTTGGTGTTTGTTTTTGTTCTCTTTCTCCTTCTGGTTTCTCATAGTTCTTTTCTTGGTTTGTGATTTTTTTTTTTTGGTGTGTGTTTATTGGTTCCTTTGTCTTGGTTTTGTCTATCTAGTTTTTTTTTTTTCTTGTACATGTTTGTTTCCTGGGAAAATAGATGGGGGAAGACGAGAAAAAGAGAATGGGAAGTAGAAAATAGTTCAAGTATTGCTAGTACGATAGAAATTTTTTTATTTTTCTAGGCATTTTCCCCTGCCTTGTAAAGCAAGTAATCTTTAATTGAATCCTTGAATTAAAATTGAGCTTTCTGCTCTTAATTTGTTTGGTTCCTTGTGTGCCAAGTAGCCTGTAGTTTTATCTTCAATTGAATTACTGATTCACATTCATTTGTCTTAATTTTGTGTTTTTCTTTTCCTTGTGCCCTACATTGATATTTAACTTCTCTACACAACTAAAAGAAATCAAGTTGTTTTTTTTTTTTGTCCAAGCCTGAACTGATCTCTTGAACTTCCAAACTGTGATAGTGAGTATTTTAGTCTTTGCAATTTTCTTCGTTTTCAAGTTTGTTAGTCACTCATGTGGTCATTATCTTTCTCATGGTGGGGAATGAACAGGCTATGGAATTTTTGTTCATGTATATGCTAGTGGTCTCATTACTTGTTCTCAAGTTGATTGTGTTTCTGTTTTCAATTAGGTGCTAAAATGGCCTGTTTGCTGTTTCAAATTAGTGCTAAAGTTTTCAACTAGATGTTATGCTGGCTTTCCATTCTGTAATGGCTGGCTGATGGATGAGATTTATTGTTATTTTTATTTTTTTATTTAGTAATTATGCATCTGAAATTGCAAAATCTATTTATCAAACAAATTACATGTTGTGTTACTTTGAGTAATTTGTTTAGCTTCGGTTGTAGGTGAAAATGATAAATTCAGAGAACAAGAATAGAGAGGAAGAAGTGATCGCTGAGGAATTTTTTTCTGATTTGAGGAAGTTTCTAGCAATGACAAAAATGCACTTCCTTGATCCGAAGGAGGATGTCTCCCTAGAAAGCATCATTAAGTTGCATGTTCTACCTTTCCTCCCGGCAAAATCTCTCTGCAGGTTCAAAGCTGTTTCTAAAGACTGGCAACGATGGATAAGCAGTCCTTTTCTGGCTCACAGGCAAACTAACTGCTTCAGAGACGTCTCCGGTCTTCTTTGTCGAACTCCTTTTTCAGAACCCTCCTTCATCTCATTCAATCAAGATGCTTACGGCATTCCCAATCCCTCCCTCGAATTCTTGCCGGAACCTGTCAGAATCAAAACCACATGCAATGGGTTGGTGTGCTGCCGAAGCCGAGTTGATGAATGTGTCTACTACATTTGCAACCCGGTGACTCAGGATTGGGAAGTCGTTCCAGAGCCAAGTTTGTACCATGGACCTGAAACAGCAATAGCACTTACCTTTGAACCTAATACTCTCAATTTTGCTGCAAATTATGAGCTTGTATGTGCTGTTCCTGTCACTGCAAATGATGATGTTTCAGTTGTGTATTTTGAAATCTATTCAAAGGGGAAAAACTCTTGGAGGGTTTCTGAGACAATATGTAGTGAACCAGATGCGTTGAAACTGAATAATGTTGGCGTCCACATGAAGAACATTGTGTTTTGGAAGACGTTATCTGGTGCTGTTCTCGCCTTTGATTTGCAGAGCGAGCAGTACGGGATTCTGCCTCTACCTTCTGGCAGCGGATCACATGGTGCTTTGACACACATGGATGGGGAATTGTGTTACATTCTTCCACAAATACATGATGGAGAATGCAAAATTAATGTTTACGGAAATATGAATATGAGCCTGAAGGATGTAATTCCTCTCAAATCTCACGTTGTGGGGGAAGCATTTGAGGATTGCCAGGTTTTGACATTTGTTAATAATGACATGCTAATAATTCTGCTCTCAAATAGAGTGTTTGCTTATCATGTGAAAGCACATAAGGTGGAATTGTTAAGCGACGAGAGGACCACAGAATTTGAGTATTGCCTGCCTTACGTGAACACCCTTGTGGCTGTGGCAAAGTAGCTCTCTTACAAAAGCTGGATTTCCTTGTGCTTTTCCACTCACGGAAATTGGATGGAGATGATTGTTTGGAGTTCAACCTTGAAAGTCACAGTTAGTTTGGAGTCTGGATAATGAACTTCTTTTCTAAGACAGGATTATCTGGAAGTTTTAAATTTGATATTTTTCTATTTTGTTCAGGCGTGAATATGATGTTTCTTGAGAAACATGTAGTTTTGATACTGTGTTCAAATTCTTATGCTTGTGGACTAGAATTGGGTATTATAACTATTTTCTTCTTCACTGTTGATAGTACTGCCGTGACTAGTTGAATCTCCATAGTCTTTCTGAACCATAATGGAATGCCTGCAATCCAGGCAAATGAATTTTTCTTTACATGATGTATGGTGTTGGTTTTGTTGAATTAGTGCGTGTTCTGATCAGATTGAAGATAAAATAGTTATGTTATTTACTTCAATTTAGTAATTAATTGGAATATTTGTGAAGTAATATACCAAATTATATCCTGTTGCTGCCTGAAGCGGACCAACTTTCCAATGGTTACGACTATAAGCATCAGCAACCTCTATATGCTAAACAATAACTCCAATGAGGATCGCTGATCACCACACAACCCTTTTGAACTTTCTTTTACATAGATTTGGCAGGCTGCACTGATAACCAAAAGCTGTTTCTGAAACCATGGAGCAACAAGCATCATATAAAGAAGTTAATCTCCTAGTTGAAACATACTTGTTTAGTAAATTGTAGATAACTAATTCGTTTTTGTGAGGCTGCGTTTGTTACAGGCGTAAAGCAAAGCATATATGTAGGAGAGATGCCTATATTTGAAGAAATATTTGTTAGTGTTAGGCCATCTCAGAAGGAAATTATAGGTTTTGATAGCTCAAGCAAAACTCCCAGCCAGGAAATGGTAAAACAATAACCAACTCAAACTAAACTAGGTTGGCAAAGACGCAAGATTGACAGAAAAGAGAGAGAAGCCCTCCTTTGTCGCAGGCCTCAGGGGATTGACAGGTTTGCCTATCTAGAATAGGAATTTCACAAAGCTGAGCCTTTCTCTCTCTTCCCTTTTGAGAACCCTTCTACCTTCTTCATTCAGGTACCCCTTTTTCTCTAATCTAGAAACTCCAGCTAGCATGGATATGCTTAAACAAATATCTTTGTTGAATATTAACTGTTAAAACTAACTATAGGTAGCACACGTTAAAACTAATCTCAATCCCCTGCACCAAAAGAAAAGTAGTTTATGTGTGGCGTGTTATAATTGCCTTTTCTTTTGTTCATGGTGTTGGAGGAAGATTATTAATTATCATAGTGGTAAATAATTAGTATAAGTTTTTCTACATATTATATTCTGCACTTAAGTTTGTTTTTCAAGTTCCTTCAATAATTGTTTCCTTGAATCTTGGCAGGGTTCCTCAAATCCTGAGAAGGGGCAGTTCCGGGAGAGGTGAACTTTCCTGGGCGGAAGACTGAAGTTGTTAAGCTGATACAATGAGCAACGATGACTCTTCCCAAGCTCCAGCTTCTTCACCGCCATCTGATAATAATTCTTCATCATCGTCAACTCCACCAGGACCACCGCCATCTAATTCTTCTTCTTCTTCTCCACCATCATCTCCACCACCTTCTAATTCTTCATCATCATCTTCTTCTCCGCCACCTTCTCCCCCACCTTCCTCTCCGCCACCTTCCTCTCCACCTCCTTCATCACCCCCTCCTTCATCACCCCCGCCCCCGTCTTCCTCATCCCCACCACCCCAGTCTTCCTCAGCACCTCCACCCCAATCGTCGTCGTCGCCATCACCTCCCAAGTCATCGTCCTCTCCGCCGCCACCAAGTCCTCCTCAATCACCTCCTCCTCCAAGTGGTAGTAGCCAGCAACTTTCACCTCCCGCGTCCAATGTTTTCTCTCCACCTCCTCCTCCTAATTCTGGGACAACAAATGCAAACAAATCAACGTCCTCATCAGTTTCAGAACCCCCACCACCATCTTCAAAATCATCTCCTTCAAGTGGTCTCACTAACAGAGAGATCCTGACATATTCTATAGTAGGAGCGGTTGGTTTTGGGATAATTGTCGTTGCTTTTGTCATCATTTGTGCATTAAGGAGTAGGAAGAAGAAGAAATACCTAAACCAAAAACAAATGCAATTCTACGGAGACCAGTCCAACCGATACAATAAAGGTGGAGAAATCTTTTTTTTTTTTTTCCAAGTGCATGCGTGCATTTTGAAATCAATTAACTTTTGCAGAATCTCCTGTTTCGTTTAGCATCCAATCCAATTGAAGAATTTAGTTGGTTATTAGTTATTAATATTATATGGTTAACATGCAGGACATGGTGACCCTTATTACAACGGTGGGCAGCATCCAAACTGGCATGGTCCTCCCCATCCCCATGGAGGAGACCACCCAAACTGGCACAATTATCCCCAAGGAGGAGACAATGGCAGTAAGCTACCCCCACCACCAGGTGGTGGCTGGCCTTCATCTACTCCACCTCCACCGATGATGAGCAGTGGAGAAATGAGCTCCAATTTCTCTGGCCCATTTCGTCCTCCCTTACCACCTCCCTCACCAAATATTGCTCTTGGATTCAACAAAAGTACGTTCACTTATGATGAGCTAGCAGCCGCTACAGGAGGGTTCTCACAGTCCAACCTGTTGGGTCAAGGAGGGTTTGGTTATGTGCACAAGGGTGTGTTGCCCAACGGACAAGAAATTGCAGTTAAGAGCCTCAAGACAGGTAGCGGGCAAGGAGAGCGGGAGTTCCAGGCTGAAGTTGAAATTATTAGCCGTGTTCATCATCGCCATCTTGTATCACTTGTTGGATATTGTATTGCTGGTGGACAGAGGATGCTGGTGTATGAATTTGTTGCCAATGGTACCATGGAATATCACCTCCATGGTAATTTTCACTTCTATTATTTGCTTTTTTTTACCTCTCTGATGGTGTTCTACTCTTGCAGACTGATTCAAAGTACAATACTAGTTGATCAACCTCCAATTACTATTACTGGTGTCAGTGCCTCATATAGCCTCAGAAAAAAATTTGACATAATGAATAATCTTCTAGCGAATTTGAGGCACTTATACATCCTAAACTTCCAAAACTAAACCTCAAAATGGAAGTTTGATAATTCTGAAAGATAAAATAAAATGATATATAGGCTTCAGATGGAGGACAATGTTTCTTAAGTGTTCTTGTTTCGCCACTCAGAAAATTTCCAGTTACTAAAGTTTATTATGCTGCAAAGCGAATAATCATCATCATAAAAATTTTTGCATGCAGGAAATGGTCGGCCAGTCATGGACTGGGGTACTAGGCTTCGTATTGCACTAGGATCCGCTAAGGGGCTTGCTTACCTTCATGAAGATTGTAAGACAATCGGAGCCTCTCTCTCCTTTTCTTTCTTTGTCTTTCATAGTCTCATTTTCTTTTTGAATTTCTGCGTGCAGGCCATCCAAAGATTATCCATCGTGACATCAAAGCTGCTAATATTCTCCTTGACAACAACTTTGAGGCCATGGTAGTAACTTCTCGACTTGTTTGAATGTGTAACAATATCTAGATTATAAGAATAATGTTTCCAGCAAATGTGCTATGCTGCAAATATTCACCACCCGAGCTAATTGATCATGCCATAATGCTTCAAACAGGTGGCGGACTTCGGATTGGCTAAGCTGTCTTCTGACAACAACACTCATGTCTCTACACGTGTCATGGGAACATTTGGGTAAGTAATATCGTTATGTATTTCTGATTAAGGTTATACCTTAGAGCATTTCCAAGAAAGATGAAGATGATTTCATATTAATCTCTTTAATGCAAAGAAGATGCCCTATATTCTGAATTTGTGTCCTCAGATAGTCTTAGTTACAGGAAGAGATCGAGAGAATTTTGCGTATAGAATAGAGGGTAAACAGAATCTTGGCTGCTTCAAGGATTTACGTCCAAATAGAGGATCTTTTATATTACAATACTAAGTGGGAACCTGGAAATGTGCAAATGCAGGTATTTGGCCCCAGAATATGCATCAAGTGGCAAATTAACTGAGAAATCTGATGTTTTCTCCTTCGGTGTCATGCTGTTGGAACTCATAACTGGAAGGAAACCTGTTGATCCTGGTATGATGGATGATAGCTTAGTAGACTGGGTTAGTACTTCCTCCAAGTATCTTGCAATATATAATCAAACTATTTTGAACAAAATTTTCCCTATTTCCCAGTTAATTTTACTGTAATGGCCCACTTTAATATATGAATTGGGCTTGTACCATACATCCAGGCTAGATCACTTGTGAATGAAGCATTGGAGTTTGGCAAATATAATGAACTGGTGGATCCACGCTTGGAGAATAAATACGACCCTCATGAAATGACGCGTATGGTAGCCTGCGCTGGTGCTAGTGTTCGCCACTCTGCTAGAAAGCGCCCAAAAATGAGCCAGGTATTGAATAACTTTACTCATAAACGGCTTACACAATAACTACATTGTTCCATTATATAATTTACAATTATTGTCATGCAACAGATAGTACGTACACTGGAAGGAGACTCATCACTGGACGACTTAAATGAAGGTGTAAAGCCTGGCCAGAGCTCTATCTATGGCAGCTCAACAAGCACAGACTATAGCCAAAGTTCATATAATGCTGACATGCAGAAGTTCAGAAAGATGGCTTTGGCCAGCCAAGAATTTAGCAGCGAGTATGGAGGATCCAGTGGCGATTCCCGTGAGATATCTACACCTAAGACACAGAATAACAAATTATGAGCAGCTCAATTACGATAATGGACGAGCTTCAACTTACTTACTACAACCATTTTTGTGATCATGTACTTGAAAGAACAACCATTACTTAGCATTATAACCAGCTCATGGTTTCTATACCCATTCTGTTAAATTCCAATTTGAATTAGGTGAGATTGAAGTCAGGGGCTGCCCTTCAAGTGTGACCTTCGTGTTGCAGTAAATAATTCAATGAATTAATTACAACAAATGTTAAACAAACAATTAATATAACAACAATATTAGTAAGTGTTTAAATTAATAACATACTCTAATTAATAACAACATAACAATAATTGAACATATAATAACAAATATAAATATGCGGTTTAAGGAAACAAAATCGAGGTCCATGTCGTGTTTATATTTGTTATTACAAGAGGAACAAAAAAATAGATACAATAATCAAGAAAGCTTTCCTTTCCACTCTAATTAAAACCAAAAGTTGGAAATTCAATCTCTGAATATACTGACTACCTTTTATTTTTGTTTTTGTTTTTTTTTTTTAAATGAGAAATAGAGATGGGAAAATTCGGATTTGGGTCAACCCGAACCTGATTTGAAACCTATCGGATACTTGCATACAAAGCAAGTATTGGTATTGTTTACAAAAAAAATCCATG
>JANLJB010029387.1:0-14909 GCA_026212285.1 Bursera cuneata
ACTCTTGTATATTTATGTTCTAGTGGATTTATCTCTTCATCCGTGGATGTAGGTAATTGACGCCGAACCACGTTAAATAGTCTCTTTGTGTGATGTGATTTATTTTTCACTTGTTATCAATCTTGATGTTAAATATATTTCCGCATAATTTACAACATTAATGAGGTTAGTATATAATAACACTTGCAACCATTTAATTTGAAGATTATTTAATAAAGATCTAAAATTGGATATACGTAATCTAATCATGATGATCACACACTATTATAAGATATGTATTAATCAAAAAATTTAGCGGCTTAGAATCAACTTCTTAAACAAATTAAAAATCTACCTCTACCTACAATACCAATACATACAATAATGCTGCTCATTGCGCAGTTGCTTAACTAGTATATCTATATTTATATTTTGGCAACTGTGTAATGGAGATTCGTAAAGAGGATTCTACCCTTTACAGCGTAAATGGTAACTCAACTGCTAAAACTGCTTTCTTTCTAGCTACAGTGGCTCAGATCATCTGAGTTCATTGCATGCTGCAGCTCTCAATTGGTTTATAGTAATAATATGCAATTTTAAGAGGAATTTATAGAAAGGATCTTATAATCTGTTTTTATTTATATTTGATCAGGACTGACTGGTGTATTTTTTATTTTTTTAAGTAATTTGATTACTCATTATATAATATGAGTGTTTTAAAATATAGTTTCAAGCTCAAGCTCAAGCTTAATGAGGTTGAGCTCATATAATTATCACTATGTTATCATGGTCTTTTGTTAGCTGCAATTATATGTATGTAAAATTTATATTGCCTCTTTTCTCTAATTTATTTTATTTTTTAATCATTCCATTCACGGAAGTGAGATCTAAATAGTTGCTTAATATAGTTGTCGAAATGATAGATATATAAAAAAAATTTTAGTGATTCATCTACATAATATAATCTAACAGATGAGATGATTGATGAGTTGATATTATTAAATTCAATTTTTTTATTTTAAATCTCAACAATTCGATTTGATGAGTTCAAAGCTAAAAATTTATGTCAAAGATTTTATATTAAAAATTCTCTCCGCTCCCCACATTTATGTATATATGTGTTTAGATGACATTTTATGGCTCCTATATAGAATACCCAAAATACCCTCTCTATTGAAGCGAGTTCATAAGGTCAGCAATGTTCATCTGCCGAACTCTTAAAGATTTGGCATTAATCCAACTGGAAGCAATTCATTATCGGTAAGATAAAAGATCATCGTAAGCTGCAATGTGTTACGAAGATCATTTCCCTCGGGACAACGAGGAAAAGCAACGAATCAGTCTCGGGGGACTCATCCGGTCGGGTATCCGACCAAAACTAAATCCAATTCGGTATGAGAGTGAATATGCCATTAATAGTTACTACAGGAAGATCAATACCGCCTAACGAGAACAAATCAAAAAGAGGTTACGTTATCGTCTAAGATAACTACATAAAGGCAGTAAAAACAAGGTAAGTGCTTTTATGAAGTGAACAGTATATTAGCTATTACTGTGTTAGAACCAGTAATCTCCTTCTCTCCACGAAAGGACTCCATTATTCACCACCACCAGCTCAAGGCTGCGACACCACTAGAAGTGCATGCCCCATATTTCCAGGAAAACACCAACATTTGAACATTGTATCTAGCTAACATTCAAGGTTCAATCTCGATTATCCACAACAGTTGCAAACTCCAACTCGTCCAACATACTCTAAACACTCTTCCACCAGTTTCACTTTGATAAACACTCTTACTAACTTGATCATTGGAGGAGGGTTATCGCTGGTGAAACACCCGACACCCTCTCTAACCTTCTTTTTCAAAAGCAGATAAGGGCATTTCCGTACCAATCAAGCACGCCTCTGCAAACCAGAGCAACCGAAACCCTCTATCAATCTTCAACCGAACACTGCCTCCCCACTTTCAACCAAGTTCTCCAATCCCCTCTTGAGACTATACTGCCATTTTGCCTAGTTTTTTCCCTGTGTACTTCTATTAATATTGGTGCAAGTTTTTGGCATTACAATATACATAATCCAATTGTTGCTATTGAAAGTATTAAAAAAAAAAGTATTTAATGATGTCAATTCAACAATCATTTCAACTATTGAACTTTGTGGATTTATGAATCTTGAATTTAACAATATATGTGGATTCTTAAATTTTTGATTTAAAACTAGCCTTAAATTTATAAACATTGATTTCACTTTATCAATTATTGAGATTTACAAGTAAAAAATTTATATTTAATGATGTTAACTCACCAAGTATTTCAACTGTTGATTATGTGAGATTAATGACAAGAAATTTAAGTATAATTTTAAATTAAAAGAATAAATCAAAGCATCTTATCATGCACACGCACACATATATACATATATAATCACCAATTTATAAATATATAATATTAAGAAAAAAAAAAGGAATTTTGACATCAACTTTACCGGGTTTTTTTTATTAATATGGTTAATCTTCTTACTATATATTTCTCAATTCTATCAAATAAAAGTTGTTTAATCACTCTCTTAATTTTATTACCTTTTTTCTATGAACTTTCTATATAATATGAAACATAATAGTTACCAGAAGTAAATGATGGGTCAATTAGTAAAATAACTTAATTTGTTTTAAAAAATAATAATAAGTTTAGTTAGAGAATGAGCAAATTCTATTAGTACATATAGTCCGCAATATTCTTTATTATACACTCAACCAAAATCGTTTATATGCAAGGATAAATAATATTTTTATATTATATTCACCCACTAGAGTTCTCGTACAAAATTTCAACTGGACTTGTGCTTCTTATCAAAATTTGATTTGGAGAAGCCCAAAGTCCAGAAGGTTTAGAAAAATTTCTGGGAAAGCCGCATTTAAATTAATGAATAAAAGATAAAATACGTTAGCCATATTGGTTGCTCAGTTCTTCACCAATGTCTACTCAACTGGCTCTCTTTCTCTTCTTTGACATCTTTTTATGTGATTGTACATTCTTCTTTGCCATGTTTGTAGGTTTCTGCTTGTTTTTCTTTGACAACTTCATCCGTTTCCGCTTCTTAGTCCGCTCTCCTGGAGCTACTGGCTTTGCATTTTCATCTTCATCAGAAGGGGCATCACTCATGGACCCGGCTTCATTGGAGGGGGAGTCACTCAGAGATCCATCTTCATCAGAACTAAGTACCAAATCTTCAACAACGTCTTCCTCCAAAGCTACCTCTTGCTGCTGCCGCTTTGTCTTTTTCTTCTTTTTCTTCGTCTCGTCCTTAGAAGGCTTATCCCTGCAAAACAGTGTTAATCAACTGCTTACAACTGAACAGTACAAACACCATGAAATCAAAGTAGCTAGAGAACAGCGAGAGAGGAGGGCGGGAAAATCTGATAATCGTACTTTGAACTACTTCCAGGTAACCAGGATGAGCTGAAAACTGCGGTGCCTTTCTCATTCCTGGTATCATCTTCTTCATCGCTTTCTGGTATTTTCTTATCCCCAAAGACAGAAGATTTCTCACCCACCAGGACACTGAAAATTACAGGCAGATTATAAAATGAGAATCCTAAACATGGAAACATATAGATAGCGGCTAACAAAGAAGATGATTATAAACCTGGATTCCATCAATGAATCAGTTCTTTGTTTCGCTCTCTGCCGTAGAGTTGCAACATATTGTGATAGAGGGCTAGCCCCAGACTTTTTCTCGTCCTATGACAAAATAAATCCAATTATTTCTCCAAACAACATCAGGTGAAGAAATATATACAAAGAAAGAAGTAAGCGATTTTCAAAAGGCTAAAGCAACTGAGGATCAACATAAATCATATTATAAAACAGCAAGGTTTAATGGCATCCAATACGTTTGCAATTCTAATTAATTAAATGCAGGAAAATACAATGCAAAAACCATAATGAGTTCAGAACAGAAATACAAAAGAAAATCATGCCAAAAGTTCAGCACAGGAGAAAAAAAGAAGGAACCATGGATGTGCTTAAACCTGAAGAAATAATGATGCTGCAGGATCATTAGGTTGAAAAGTGATTGACATACGCCTCCCATTTGTAAACTCAGAATTAGCATCAATCTGGACATTGGACGAATCAGAACATTAGCACATGCAAACAAGCTCTGATACTTGCAGATGGGTCAATTGTACATGAATTGAAAAGTTCAACAAAAACACTTAATATTATTTCCACCAATCCACTTTTACACTGCAGCACATCTTGATTATTGCGCGCTAAAGAAGATACCTGACGAATAAGCTGCCTCATTTCTTTCCTGAATCTTTCAACTTTGGTGGTTTTGCAAAAGCCACGCAACCGCACAGATGGAATAAATGACAACTCAAAGAAAGCAACAGAATAACTCCATTGTGCTAAATGTTCAGCAAGCTCTTCAACAACAGAAGACACACACGCCTCCTGAAATGATCGTGTCTTCAGGGTTGGTTTACTCACCTGCCACAGAAAATACTCCAGAGTATTTAATAAAATAAAAATTAATTAAAAAAAATAACTATGCTGCAAGAGTTACATGGCATAGAAAGATATCCACACGTAAAAGTACCTTCAGTATGGTGCGCAAGTCAACAGCTTTGCCAACACCTCCAGTAGGGGGCCTATTCAATTCTTTCATCTCCAGCATGTCCAGAAGGAGCATAGAAACAGGTATAAAAGTACCAGTAGAAGCAGCAATCCTATTAAGCATTCTAACACACCTCAATCTAAGGGGAAAGTATCGAGCAGTTGGAACTAGACGTGCAACCCCAGAAATTATCTGTGTCAATGGATAAGCAAGAGGCTTGAAATCTGCCTCTGAGCTATAAGCGCAGATAGCTCCAGTCCAAAGCTCAAGGCAGTTAATAAATTTCCATTCATAAACCTTTCTGAATGCTTCCTACAAATAAAAGAGAAAGAGAGACTCATTGCAAAATAGTACTGAGAAAAGTGAAGAAATCGGGTAACCAGCAGCCAAGCAATGCTGAAATTTACCATAAAATGACATATTATCTCAATCAGTGTAAAATGGTGAAGCATCTAGCTATATTTTGGAAACTATTTGAGGGACTAATAAATTAAGGTTTTAAGATTTCAGAGCCAAGCAGAAGCTCACATCTGCTAGGTTGAAAGAGCTAAAATAAATTGAAAATCCTTCTACATCATTGAACAGAGGAGAATCAGAAAATAGAACAAATACTTAACAACAAAGGAAATTTATGAAGCCATAATTTCTTAAGCGGAAAATAATAATAATAATACCTTAGTTTTCACATTAAATGCATCCCGCAAAATCATTGCCAACTGCCTAATGAAAACAAAGGCATGCTGATATGCAGTTGGAAGGTCCACTCCAAGAAGCTCTACAACACAATTGCTAAGAAACTGGATATGCCGTAATTTTACAGCATTTACAAAGTGACAGTTCAAAATATAGGCTTTGTATATCCCCTTGAAGCAGTCATCCAAACAATCAGATCCAAGCCGAATGCATAAATCTCTTAAAAATACAAAAGCAACAACAGGGAGGGCACCTCCTCCTGTACCCCAAAAGTGAAGTATAACCTGGAGATGATAAGAAAAGAAAAGGTCATAACCATGTCAATCCTTACAAGAACTTGAATGCACATGCATAATTATATATCGACTTTGACCAATATATAAAGATCCCACAAAAATGAGATAGTAGTACAAGAAAAGCCAGAAAGAAAATGTTCAAATTTCCAGAAACAAAGCATGTCTCTGCGCATACCTTAATGTATTTCCTTAAAAGGCTTGGAAAAGCAGCCAAGAATACGGAAGAAAATTTGAGTCGCCTTAAAGTAAATGATATCATTTCTGTGTCAGTCATTTGATTCAAAACATGCAGAGAATTTCCAAGGTATGACTTCACTAAATGATTGTATTTCTTCCATTGCTTTGTGTGCATCAGATCTGTTATTGTCTCTTTCTTTCCACCAGATGAAGGTAGTTTCAACAACTTTCGAAGAACTCCGTCCATTTCACTTAAAACAAATACCATTATTTTATTAAAGACACTACTAGACATACTACTAAATTTCATAGATGACTCATCTCCAGCATCATCACCATAATGGCAAGCAGTCCTAAAAGCTCTCATAAGAGAACGAACTGCACCTAACTGTCCATTTTCTTTAATTGAATTACACCATGAATCAACCATTGCAGTAGTTAGAGAATTTTTAGATGGTTTCTCTCCTTCATCTTCCACATCAAGCACATCAATTTCCTCATCTACTTGCAATTCTGCTTCTTCCAGATCAGTATCAACATCATCCTGCATAGAATTACGAAAAATATGATGCAACCATCAATTCATTACAGACTAGAAGCATTAGAAAATAGAACATTATAGGCACACTCACATCACTATCTTCATCATCAAATTCCAGAAGCTCCTTGTCATGTTCTTGCAGAAACTTATAGAATTCTGGATCCTGCAAAAAACATTTGTCAAGAACATCTAACAACTATAAAGGCAGCTAAGAATGCAGACAAAAAATTCATAAACCAAGTTAAAATTCCAAAACTTCAATTATCACAATTTAAAGCAATTATTTCCTATTAATAATTGCATCAAACAAGAAAGTCATAACCATCAAGTGTAATCAAATTCTTAAAAACATAAAATCCATCTTGTTATTGAGCAACTTAACATTAATGACTCCATGGTACATTGTAAACCTTACTTCAACAATTTTTTATTTGTAGCCGCCATTAGCCATAACTCAAATAATAGTCAAATGGCTTAAAAAAAGGTATTATCCGACCAATTCAACAACCATCATGCTACTACACCTCGTACAAAACATACAAACATCAAATGGCAACCAAAGAAACAACCAAACAAGGCCTTCCCAGACATTTACAGTAAATTTTTATATATTAAAACTCAAGAAACCCAGTCATTCAGTAACCAAAACGTGTCAAACTAATCTTCATAATGCAACAACCAAGAATTGCTGGTAAAAAAAAAATAAAAATAAAAAATTCAAGACAAAATAAAACTTAGCAGAGCGAGCTTATGAAACTCTAACCTTTTCCCGAAGCCTCTGTAATTGATCCTTATGTTCTTTCGCTACTTTTCGAGATTTCGGAACCGGCCTACTCGTTCTATCTTCTTCTTCTCCTTCCTCCATCACATCACTTACTTCATCGTCTAAACTCACTGAAATTACCAATTAACCACTTGAAAACTCAGTAAACACAGTTACAAACAAAAGCACACCGAAGCAATACATCTATTAGTAGGACAAGCTTCAAACCAATCATAAGCAACAAGCATATGAAGAGAAAGAACCTTTGTGTTTGGCACCCATAGCTGAAATACTGTCGCGGCCAATGCAAGTAGAAGTCCACAAAACCTGATTGGAATCAGAACAAAAAAAACGCTAATGGAAGCGAGAATCGGAATTTGAAGAAATACGAAGAAATGACGGGAGAGACGGAGCTAGAGAAGTAGAAGAAGGTGCTTGCCGCGAGAGGGGGAGGAACAAAAACCCTATCGTTCTGAATTTGGGGTTTTGACTTTTCTTTGACTTTTAGAGTAAGCCCAATAGCGCACCCTCTGATTTGGGCCTGTCCCATCTGTCAAGTTGTGGGTCTTTGGCGGGCTGGGCCTAACGAAATTAAAAATGAAGTCCACCCGAACCACTTTACCGCTTTGATTAAAAGAGTAAATAATTGCGTCGAGGCTTTTTCAAATGCTGGGTATTATTCCAATTTGATACTTAAATGAGACATTTTCAGGCACGTAAAATCAACAAGCCAGTCGAGGTTACCAATGTAAATGTAATTATCGAACTCAGAGGCTCCAAACAAAGCACTTAAAAAATCCTTCAATCAAATTAACAAATATTATATATTTGATTATTTGAACGGTTGTGGCTGATGGTGAGCAAAAGTGGAGAAGATGCTATTGATGAAGGAGAGATATTCCAAGCTGGTCACGAAAACCAAGGAAGGCCATGCAGTCAGGTATGGTCATGTGAGGGTCACGTGACCATCATCAATTCACTCAATGATGGCTGATAATGCTTGACGAGTGTATGGTAATTGGCAAATCTAACGCCAGTCGTCAGCTCAGTTTGCTAAATCCAGGGTTATTTTTGTAATTTTATCCACCTTGATTCCGTGCAAGCGTAACCATTGGATTGAATGCATCCTCTTTCATTTAATATCGACAAAATTTTAACAAGTTATATTAATTTCATCTAATTTTTTTTTAAATAATAATATATTATATTATATACGAATTTTATATTTTATTATATGAAATTTAACTTATATAGTCCAATCTGCAAACGTCAGTTTCGTCATACAAAAACTCTTATAGACTACGGTCCAACCCAGGAAACTTCACCTCCTCAAGTGAGATCAAGACCGTTGTTTACAATTACTCGATCACTGATCATTCACGTGTAACTCTCATCGTAAATGTGTCAATGAAAGCGACTAAAACCTAAACGCGTGTCCTCATGCAGATGCTACATGTTCACCTTCACTTAATTGCTTAAATAGGGAAGCCCGTTAGCCAACTCAAGAAAGTAACAACACAGAGAAACTGAGGGAAACTGAAGACGGAGAGAGAGAAAGAGAGAGAAGATATTCTTCTCTTGCACAGAAGTGCTTCTAGGGAAAGCGCTTGTTCTAGGAGGTACTTTCATTTTTACATACATATGCATGTTAGTCTTTAGATCTCTGGATGACACACGTTAGTAATTTTCCTTCTTTCTCTTGCTTTCATGTGTTTTCTGGTGCAATGCATGTTGGTTTCTGTGCAAGTTTGGTCTCTTTTAATGGAAGATGATGTTACAAGCACTTTAACGTCCAGATACCCAGATGAAAAGTTTCCATAAAAACTTATTAGCCTCAAAGTAACACGAATCTACTGTTATTTAATGTTCTATATTTTCAAGGTTTCATATGTATCGTAACAATGGCTTCAATGATATTTCTGATGAAGGGATATGGTGTTTGTGGTTATGGTTGTGGTTACTGTAAGAACGTGTTTGGTTGAAGATCTAATATGGAGAAAAATCCTTTTTTAGCCTTTCAGGTGGTTAAGATATTTCATATTTCTCCGGATAATGTGCAGTTTTTTTTTTTCTATTTGTATTGTAATATAAAATATTTTTGACCTCTCCTCCTTTCCTTGGCAACAAAGTTGTTTTATTAGTTTATTGTTTTTTTTACCTTATTTTAATTATTTATCCTTTTTTTTTTTGTATATTTGTTTATTTATTATATCTTCTTGGATGCATACAACAGGGGGTAGACTGCATATTCAGCCTCTAATGTTCATGAATATTATAAGATTAGACATATTTTATTCCATTTCTGGAAGAAGTGAATCATTTCTTTCCTTCTTTCTTTCGTTTTTTTGCCTTTCGTTTCACTCTGCTTATCATTGTCGAAAAGTACTTATAGTCTATTTACACAACAGGAAAGCAAGCTAGGAATTAGCTTTACCAGTTTGTCAAATGAAAAACACAGCAACCTTAATTTTCGAAACAGTTGATATTTCAACTTGAAAAAGTACTTCACCAAAAGCACGTCTTGACTCAAAATATGTCTTATTGTAATCTAAATGTATAAAATAACGATGTGATATGAGAGTATGAAGTGATAGATTCATTAGTTGATTGATTTGGAGAAAAGATGGTGTATATGTTTAGACTTTTCGATATAACCAAGATCAATATTGTGTGAGTATTAATAACAGAACCAAAATACTGAAAGCATATTCAACCAGTGCATGTGCATGCTTTGTCACAGACTGTACACTTGTTCACATTCACGTGACTAACAATTTGTCCAGATTGGGTACCATGCACTGTCCTCCATACATTGTTTAGTAAAATCATAGCCACTGGATCATCGATTGCCTTCATGCTTTTCCGGGGTAACCCTTGTTAAAACTTTCTGGTTTTTGTTTTTTTGTGGATGGCATTTGCTGATTTATGCACTGATTAACGCGTAAATGTCCTTGATCTTGACTAAACTTTCTCAGGCTTGGCGACAATTTCCAATTTCCTATTGTTTATGTATGTACTTCATTTTGAATTCAATGGGCTCTTTTCACATCATAAATCACTGCATATTGTGATTGAAATGGGCCTGTCAGGACAGTTCTCTGTAGGGCTAGGGCGTGGTTAATATGCTGGACCCCTAGCAGGCTCTGCAATCGTACATGATAATGGCAGTGGAATCGTAAATGAAAATGGCAGTGTTTCTTAACGTTTTCTAGCCCCACAATTTCATGGAGTTAATTAAATGGACCATTGACATTTTGGACTTTTTTCTTGGTTGTCTAATCATTCGGGATAATGACAAGTCTATAGTTTTAATGTTTGCATTGTGTTGCTGCTTGCTTGAACCATAATTAATGGTTTTAATTAGCTGTTAAGCTGTTAACTTGTATTAAGCAGAGGTGGAGGCTGCTCTTCCACATGCTTGTGCACCATTGTTAACAAAATTTTCTTGCACTTGTTTGTTTTCTACTCATATTTCACTCTTGGTCTTCAAGTGCTTGCGTTGCAAGTTGAAGAATTTTATCAGGAAAGCATATGCATGAGTGAAATGGTTGATGGTTGATGGTTTTTGTTCTTTTTTTCCATTTTGATGATTCACATGTATACATATGATGTGGGCTGTCTGTTGCCTGCAGTAAGACACATTTCCACCATATATAGTACAGCCACTTGCCTTCTGTGGTTTAGTAGCTGGGGTAAGTAGCTTTCATGGTTGATATTTTACTTGACAACAGCTCATCTTAAGCTATCAATGTTGTCTGCTATGGTGGACCACAGCGCAACTGCGAAAACTCCTTTCATTTCACTGTTTATCATTCTTAATTTTTGTAATTTATAGTTATTTAATTTATTGTTCATCAACAATTGATGGCGGTATAACTAATTTGTTGCCTGTTATTTCAAGTTACAATGCCATTGGACATGCATTTCGTAATGGTTGCAAATAATAGAGAAATATTCAGTTAATTTCAATCCACATTTTAATTTTTCAGGTATTCCACAGAGAGGCAGCAATGGGAGCCGGTGGCAGGCGGATAGCCCCCAACAGCAAGCCTGAAGCGAAGGCAAGCCCTCTACGACGTGCACCACACGCAAAGCCTCCATTCACTCTTAGCCAACTCAAGAAAGCCATTCCTCCCCACTGCTTCAAGCGCTCCCTCCTCCGGTCATTCTCCTATGTTGTTTATGACCTCTCCTTGTCCTTTCTCTTCTACTACATAGCCACCAATTACTTCAACCTCCTCCCTTCACCATTTGCCTACTTTGCGTGGCCCATTTACTGGATTTTCCAGGGCTGCATTCTTACCGGTGTCTGGGTTATTGCTCACGAGTGCGGCCACCATGCCTTCAGTGACTATCAGTGGGTTGATGACACTGTTGGCTTGATCCTCCACTCTGCCCTTTTGGTCCCATATTTCTCATGGAAGTATAGCCACCGCCGCCACCACTCTAACACAGGCTCTCTTGAGCGTGACGAAGTCTTTGTCCCAAAGACGAAGTCCGGAACCCCATGGTTTGTTAAGTACTTCAACAACCCTCCCGGCCGAGCTCTCACCCTCGTCATCACACTAACTCTTGGCTGGCCCTTGTACTTGACCTTCAATGTTTCAGGCAGACCTTATGACCGTTTTGCATGCCACTTTGATCCCAATGGCCCCATTTACTCTGATCGTGAGAGGCTTCAAATATACATTTCTGATGCTGGCATCTTTGCTGCAGTTTATGTGCTGTACCGTGTTGCGATGGCAAAAAGCCTGGCTTGGCTTGTTTGTGTCTATGGAGTGCCATTACTTATAGTGAATGGCTTCCTTGTCTTGATCACATTCTTGCAGCACACTCACCCTGCACTGCCTCACTATGACTCATCCGAGTGGGATTGGCTGAGGGGAGCTCTGGCAACTGCAGACAGAGATTACGGAGTTCTGAACAAGGTTTTCCATAACATTACAGATACACATGTAGCTCACCATCTCTTCTCTACCATGCCACACTATCATGCAATGGAGGCAACTCAAGCAATCAAACCAACATTGGGAGAGTATTATCAGTTCGATGATACTCCATTTTACAAAGCAATGTGGAGGGAGGCCAAGGAGTGTCTTTACGTCGAGCCGGATGAGAGTTCTCCCACCAAGGGCGTTTTCTGGTACCAAAACAAAATCTGAGAAGGTCTGGCCAAGGTTGAAGAAGAAGATGTAGTAACATAATAGTTCTCTGAGGAAGGCAATGTCTGTAGTATGTCCCAAAAAAAAAAAAAAAAAAAGTTGAGTTGTATGCCAGTAAAATGTGTTGTTGAGAGTAGCCTGTAGGCTGCTGTGGACCTGTTTTAAACTTAGCAACTTATATAATGTGTTTGTTTGGTGAAGTCTCTTCTGGCTAGGCACCACTCTTCGTTCTAGGTAATTTTGTGAAGAAGCAAATGGATAAATTAATATTGTTTATAACTTTAAAGAATATGATATTTTAGGCGCTATTTAGAGAAGAAGATCATGATTATTGTATTAAATACTGTTAAAGATAAGGGTGAATTTAGGAAACAAATTAAGAAAGATAGCAAAATCGTAAAATGAGATTACAATAGAATATATTTCCATACAACTATATCTTTTAGATACTTTGTCATTTATCCCCACCATCTCTTCTCTCATTTCCCTCTCCTCATCAATTCTATTCTCTCCTAATATTAGTTCCATAAAAGAGATAACCTTTTAATCATAAAAATTTTACTCAATCACTTGAAATAGAAGCAATAGCAAACGTGCCGTAAAACAGTCAAAAACGATTTCAATAGCCTATAGTAATTGTATAAAATATCCAAATTCAACGGGTTGAATTGAAAAATGACCAAAAAATTTTAAAATTTTAATTTGTCTAATAAAATCATTGACCCGTAGGCTCATAGATATTGGCTCGTTGACCTGTTAACCTGTAACAGGCCAATGGTCAATTGCTTTTGGTTAGTTCGTAGGCCTGTGCATAACGAACTAACAGATCAAAAAATCAATATCTATAGACCCACGGGTCTACGGTTTGGTTAGATATCAAAATTTTTTAATTTTTAATTATTTATCAATTCACTCTCTTGAGTTTGGTTATTTTTACAAATCCCCCTTGATATATCAATCATTTCCAAATCAAAATTTATACATCCACAATATCAAGATTGATATTACCATTTCTCTTATCCTGATTCTCCTTTTCCTTGTGTTGTTGAGCACAATCATCCTAGGATTATAATCATTAGCCTTATATCCCAAAGACTTCACTAGAGCTAGAGGGCCCTACTTCGAAGTTGTGAAAATCAAATTGTGGACCTCCAAACTCAGAAGAACCAACATGTGTACGAGATTGAGAATAGTCATAATGCAAATTATGTTCAGGTATCAGCAACCCCGAACTACTAACTACATCCACAACATCACTTGGACCCATGACAGCTATCATCAACCCCAAACTATTAACTACATCCACAACATCACTTGGACTTATGCATTGGATGGAGGAAGGGACAAGGAAGGGCAATTTTTCCCTTGATTTGAGAAACTTTTTATGCATATTGTCGTATTAGTTTCCAACGCGCGGTTTGATATTGTCATGATCTATGGGATCTCCATCTTTATGCATCGAAATTTCAAATGGTAACAAGTTATCGACATCCTCTTTTTGAGTTTTGCTGTGTTTTCTCCGTATATTTTTCTGTTAGTACAATCTTCTTTAAAATAAGCAAGCATTACTATTCAATCCAGGTTAATTTGACAACTTTTCAGAATTAATTTTTTTTTTAAATACTAATTTTACAGATTACATATGTGTCTTTTTATGTATATGTAGAATATTGAATTCAAAAGAACTTCTTAGACTAATAACTCAACTACCAAAATATATCTAATGTGAGTGACTATATGAACCCCTAAAAACACTCTCTAACACTCGAATTTTAATAAATAAAAAATTAAAGTACCAACTCATCCATCAATTAAATTGCTACTAAGAGCAAGATAATAGAAATTATATGTTAAAATAGAACACAATTATCTATCATACACATTAATGAAAACAACTTTAATTGATAAAAAAATATATTGTACAAATCCCATTTCTCAAAATATCTTCAGTCCAATTTTTAAATTTAAGTATCATTCTATACACTCACTTAACCAAACATCAATAATTGTGGCATTGCTCTTTAGTTTTACATACGATAAATTAAAAAAAAAATTCTTTTTTTTTTTGGTTGAAATCTCTACCTCTACAAAAAGTAGAGATTTATCTTTAACTTTATCTTGTAGTTTCGCCATAGGAGCACTGCGATCTTGCTTTCGATTTTGATGAATCTACTTTTTACCAGTTGTTGAGGAAGTGAGATTTAATAAAATGGTAGAGCTATTTGCATTCAAAAAATTATTGCCACTATTTTTATTAATTTTTATTATTAAAATATTCTTATATAAAATTACTTATAAGGACAAATTGTATTTAAACTAAGAAAAAAAAAAAGAAACTTTTTGTATACCATAAATTAATTACCATCTTTACTAAATGTCAATGGTGGTGTATTAAGTAACTTAACTATTAAGAGGAAATAAATGAAGAACAAAAAAAATATAAAGTAATTGTCATTGAATACCCCTATCTTTTCCTCTTTTTTCACTCATATGGGACGTTTGTCATTTTTCTCTTCTCTCATCCTTAAGTTTTGAAAAAATCTCTTCTCAAATCCTCCAGTTAAAAATTTCATTAGTTAAGACCTATTAACCTCCATATTCCAATAAATTTATCATTTTACCCTTACTAACATATAAAAAATAATTAATTTTTCAATGACAATATTAAGTTAAA